>PVKP010004253.1:19804-99774 GCA_004027715.1 Plecturocebus donacophilus | reverse complement strand
ACCAGTAGCCCTCCTTCACCGAGACAGAGGTTAACCAGTAGCCCTCCTTCACCGAGACGGAGGTTAACCAGGAGCCCTCCTTCATCGTGACAGAGGTTAACCAATAGCCCTTTGTCACCGAGACAGAGGTTAACCCAGCAGCCCTCTGTCACCAAGGCAAAGGCTAACCCTGTACCCTCCATCACCAAGACAGAGGTTAACCTGGTAACCCTCCGTCACCAGCAGGCTGCCTGCTCCTCAAGTCTCCTCTGTCTTTTCGCTACTGGGATCCAGGCCGATCAGGCCAGACTGATTTTAACCAACAGACATGATCACCTTCACCTCTGCCCAGCCCCGCAGTTGCCTCTGGGGAATTAGAAGGCTGGAATCTGTTCCCGGCAGAGCTGCAGGGCCCTGCTGGGCTCCACACGGAGCAGAGCTTGCTGGCTGGTGCCTGCAGGCTTGCCCCCTCCCCACTCAGCAGCCGAGCTCCCAGGAGGCCCCACATGGCCAGTTTCCCATTGGAAACGCACCACTTGATTCTGGAAACCCCGTTTCGGGCCCGCCCCACCTCACTCAGCTCAGTGACAAAGGGACACAGGCTTGCATCTGGCACCTGCTGTCCTGGCCCCAGTGTGGACACGTGGCCCTGACACCCTCTCAGAGCATTTCACTTCTGGGCTGTTCATGATAAACCAGGGTACGTCAGAGCTCCCATCTAGCCATGTGACTGAAATGCCACTGGAGCACATGGCCCACGCAGGCTTTCGGATGCTCCAAGTGTGAAGGTAGCTTCTATACGGTGGCAGAAGCAGCATGCAGGGGCCTCTTCTGCAGAGCCAGCACTCTGAGGGGCCCCTTGGACCTTGCTGAGTTGGTGCTTAGACCAATCTTAGAGGAAGGGTGGACCCTAAGGTGTTCTGAAGTGTGTTTTGGGAAATGCCAGTTCTGCAAGATGTCCGTTGAAAAAGGTCCCATGATCCAGTGAACCTGGCACACCTCTCGCTTACATTCCTCTCAGAGCCTGAACCCACCCTTTAGCACACTAAGACACCAAGAAATCCTTCAGAGTTTTACAACTTACGCTATTGCACTATGTTTTGGGGGCCCTAGGTTCCTGAACATTTAACATCACATTTCTTGGAGTTTTTTGGGAAACGCTAGGGGAAAACAGGGGTGCGTGATGGGGATGGCCCATCTTTCAGGGTGTTTTCAAAAGGAGCAAGCCTGGAAGAAAACAAGGAACAATCTAAAAGATTAGAGAGGCAGGAGACAGACCAGGGTACAGATGAGAATGTCTCCATTTGTTAGTTGCCCTCAACACTGCTGAAACATCGTGTGCCCAGAAACAAGAACCCAGAGGGAAGAGTTGTGTATTGATAAGGCTTGGTCCATCCGGATCTTCTTCATCTCCTGCTCCCAGTCCCATGGGATTCAAGCCTCGGCCTTGACAGAAGGGCCAAGGGCCACAGCAAGCTGCACTGGTTTCACGTCTAGAATCTCCTGTCCATCTGAGCTGAGCCCAGGCTACCTGCTATCTGTCTTCCTGGAGTCTCTCATGAGAAGTCGGGTTTTAAAGTTGTTTTTTAGTGACTGGATCTGCGTTTTGTGGGTACAAAACAATTTTTGTAAAATGATTTTAACTATAAATGATCTGGGCACAGATTTGCTCAAGACTTTATGCCACACTAGCTTCTTCCTACAAGGAATGGCACTGAACTCTAAATTCTCTCTCCTGCAGGTACGAGTATTCCTTATCTTACTCAACTCCCCACCACCCCCACGGAGAATTTCTTTCAGTGCAGGAGCACGCAGCTTTGAGTGTGAGGACGAGGAGCCTGAACAGCATCCCACTGTACTTTATTACCAGGACGCCCAGGGCCAATATTGCACCAAACGCAATATTACATCTGACTTTACACCTGGTCCCTTCGGTTCTGAAAGCCACTTGGGGTCATCTCATTGCTTTACCTCTGTGTTCCTTTGTGATCACCTCTTTGTCCTATTTACAGGAAAACTTGCTTTGGGACTTTAAGTCTAAAGATTTAAGTATAATCAAACATATAAGAAATACAGTTTCTTCCCATTCGTCTCAAATGATTACCAGAATGTAAGAAGCATGTCTAAGAAAACCATTAAAGTGACTCTGAATATTTTTGAAAATCACGATTGATTTGGAATAAGTGACAGTCTGTACAGTCGTTCCAGCCGCAAGGTGGAGATGGCATTTTTATCACTCCCGTTTGGCACTGGGGAGCGCCCTCCATGCAGTTTCAGCCCCGAAGGGAAAAGCAGCCTCTAATGGGGAGTCTAAGAAGCCAAAGGGTCAAACCCACTTCCGGTCCTACCAGGTAAGCCTGGTCAAGGGCTTGCTTCCGGTAGTCGAGCTCCTCTTCCAGGTAGCCCTTCTGCCTGCTGAACAGGTCCTGAGAAAGAGGGAGGCGCCATCAGGGACCAGCGTCAGAACAGGAATCCATGACAGCTCCAGAGCCCGTTTGCTGGAGGGGCAGTCTCACCGAACTGGGGGCACTCAGATGAGAAGGGACTTGATGGTCTCTCCCACTTGCCCCCACAGGAATCACCCAGCAGGAGCCTCACGGACCCTGGGCACCCGTGACAGCCATGCTTGAATCCTTGGTCAAGACTACCCATTCCTCCTGCTTCCCTTCCTCTTGGGTACCTGACTGTAATGAAGGGACCCACCTCAAACCCAGGCGCAAGTCACAGAGTCCTTCTGGGTTCTTCCTGCCAGGTCCTAGCAGCCCCCAAAGACTGTCTTCATGGTTCTCAGACGTGGCTCTTCCTTCCTACCTGACCTGCATCAGCCACCTCCCGACTGGCCTCACTGCGCACTCTTGTCCCCGCCTCTCATGTCCCTCTCTAAGACCCTGCCAGCATGATCTCTCCAGAGCGCAAATCTCTTTTTATGACTGTGGGTTTCAGGGTTGCAGTTCATCTCCTGCAGCCACTTCCTTTTATAGACAAGGAAAGAGAGAGCCAGAGAGGCCCAGAGCCTTGCCTTCGATGGCACAGTTCAGAGGTGGCAGAGGAGGGAGTGGAAACCCAGGCCTTCCGGCACCAGTCCAGGGCTCTTTCCACATCACACCCTGCTCCCAGCCCACACTAGTCCTATCACCTTCCTCCTTCTCCTGCCATTTCCCTTTCTCCTTGGAGAACTCAAATTGGCCTTTGACTACTCAAGAACCACATCTCCTGGGAAGCCTTCTCTGACCTCCCCAGGCTCCCCAAACATCCGTGTGAATAACCACTGGTGAATAACCACCACTACCACTTATCAGGTACCCAAGGAGCCAAGCACGGTGCAACACTGGTTATGGATCTAGCATTTCTCATCCCACAACCCAGCAAAGCAGACTGGAATTCCTCATTCATCAATGAGAAAACTAAAGTCCAGTTTCCCAAGCTGTCATAGCCAGCAAAGAGTTGAGCCCCATCCGTGTGTTCCACATGCATGCGTCAGCATCTCCATGTCTGGGCTATGGCTCTCCCAACATCTTCATGTTGCATTCACCTGGACTCATGAACGCATGACCCTGCAGGCCTGTGAGCTTGTTCCTGGTGGCAGGGACCCCACTTATTCATTACTAAGCCTCTAATCGTGGAATAGCGCCTGGGACACAGCAGAGGCTCTGAAAATATGTATTAAATGAATAATTGAGCGAGTGAAAGAGTAAGTAAATGGGTAATAATTACTCAGAACAACCACTAGGGCAAAAGCAATACTGAGAAATGCATGCACATCATTAGGAAAACACATGCAAAGCTTTCCTGCAGATCGACTTCTCTGAACTCTTTGAACCCTCTCCCTCCTCCTCCAGGCAGTCAGATCATTTACCTTCTCCTTCTCCAGGTCCAGCATCTTCTGGGTCAGGGCAGCCTCTGTCCCCTCTATTTGCTTCAGCCACTAGAAAACAGCAGGGACAGGAGGGGTGCAGCAAAGTGAGAGTCAGAACCCAAGGGGCTGTGGAATTTCACAGGCGTGTGAATTTCATAGATGGGCTTCCTCAGGGTGTGCTCAGGAATGGGTCGGGTCACAGCACACACATGCCTGTACCTGTGGTGGGTGTGGTTGTGTGTGCATAGCCCAGCCTGTATGTGCAGGAGGTCACAGGTGTGAGGGTGACGTGTACGTGTGTGGAAGCTTCATTCAGAGCCTGGGTGGACCCGAGTGTGGACCACTATGAATGTGTGCAGCAGAAGTGAGCGTGGTGCAGCTGACGTCACTGAGTGCCTAGTCTGTGCTGAGGCTTCACCCGGAAGACTTCATCTGACCCTCTTACGACCACCTCATAGAGTAGGCAGTGTCACCCCCATTTTGCAGGTAAAGACAGGGAGGCTGAGTTAAGTAACTTGTCCAAGGTCACACAGGTGCAGAATGAAGATTTGGAACCCAGCCTGCAGGACGCCAGAGCCACTACCCTTATTCCTCCAGCGACTCTGAGTTGGAGCAGCCCAGAGTGCCTGGTCCAGTGTGAGAGGAGGTGGAATCACGTACAGGGTAGAGGGTGTAGGAGCATGAAAGCAGGGTTCATGCCAGGACGTGAGGGTGCAGGCACAGATGGTACTGGTGAAAACAGTGGGCATGCACCTGAGCAGCAGGTAATAGAGTGGGAGCTCTGTCCATGCTCCCTCTGGGGTCTGGGCTGGGGGTGAGCACAGAGGCAGATGTCATATGTGGATGTATCTCTACAAGGAGCCCCTAAAATGGGAAGAAGTCCAGGCTGGCATAGGGTTATTGCCCTATGAGGGAGGGCTGCAGAAGGTCACCGTTGACCTCCTCATTGCTAAGCCATCGGATGGCCTCCTGCGCCAGGCACCGGGTGTAGAGTGCCGCTTTCCTGACCCCAGACTCTGGCTGTGGAGCACCCCCTTTCCTGACCCCAGACTCTAGCTGCAGAAAGTCTCCCTTCCCAACCCCAGGCCCTGGCTATAGAGTGCCCCCTTTCCTGACCGTAGACTCCAGCTGTGGAGTGCCCCCTTTCCCAACCCCAGACCCTGGCTGCAGAGTGCCCCCTTTCCCAACCGCAGGCTCCCCTAGCTTCCTTGTACTCCTCTGGCGGCCGCTGGTCACCCACCAGGCCACCCTGCATTATGAGGTCCTGGAGCCCTGCCCTGGCCCTTCCCCAGCTTATGCTGCCCTCCCCCAGGATCCACCCTCCCTACCCTCTCCGAAACGTCTCCCACCCAGATCCCCACCATGTCCTGTGCCGTTGCCTCCTGCACCCTCCACTCCCAAGCCTCAAGGCCCCTCCAGGGCCTCCCAGGACCCCTGATGGGGAAGAGCACCCCCTCTTTCCTTCCCTCCACTTCCAACATATTGGCTCTGCCTCCAGTTCTCAGACCCACCCACAGCTCTCCCTCCCCATCACCTGCCCATTCCTCTTTCAGCCCCTGGGCTCATGTCTGAACCCCCCACACCCCAAATCCCTTTCTGCCGCCCAGCCAACAAGTTCCCTAAAAAACACACATCGGCTCATGGAACCTCCCTGCTCTGCTCAGAGCCCTCCAAAGACGTCCCCTCTCTCCTGACAACACTGGCAAATCCCCAGCACGGGGTGGCCCCTGCAACGCCCACAGCCTCATCACTCAGCACTCCCCTCCCCGCTGAAATCCAGGGCCCTGGTCATCCTTGAACACGCCTGGCCTTTCCATGTGCTGTCCCTACCTCTCCTGGCCCCAGCCTCAGCCCCAGACCTTCACCGAGCTAGCATCACTCAGTCTTCAGGCCCTGAGCCAGCCGTCACCTCCTCCAGGAAGCCTACTCTGCTTGAGTCCATGGGGTCAGCTCCCCTCCATGACGCCCTCCTCAGTCATCTTGTGAATGCCTGGTCACAGCACTCACCTGGCAGGCACTGTTGTCTGTTTCCCCCCAACCCCACTACCCCTCTGAAGGTGGGGCCCACACCTGCCTCCTGTTGGACTTCCTTGCCTGGCACAGGCCTGACACCAGCAGGTACCTAATAAACTTCTGTGGAATGAAGGAGGATGGAGGGTATGCAGCTTGGGGTGGTGTGCACTGGCTGTGCAGAGGGGGCTGGAGCCGGTCAGCTGCTATCGCAGAGCTCCCTCCCCAATGTCACCGTGAGCTCGGTCCCAGCATGGGCTCCCGTGCCAGCCACAGTGGCAGCACCCAGCACCCTGTGCAGCCGCAGTGGCCAGCACTTCCTCAAACATGGCTCAGACAAGATTCGTGGTTTCTTAGAAACAGATAAGCATATTTTGGATGAGGAGTTACAGGTATTTCCTTTTTAATATCCTAACGCAAGCAGTCATAAAATGAATAAAATTAAAATGGGAAATCCAGTTTTGGATGATTACAACAAGCTGCTCTCAGAACGGTTTCTACAGAACACGTTGAGCTTTGTTGTTGCTGTCCTTTAACAAATTGCCTATAAAAAATAAATTTAACAAGTCCTTGTCAGCAACTGGGAGAGAGCATGAGCGCAGAGAGAGCTGGCTACAGGGACCCCGGCCATGTGAGATTGGAAATTTAATATCAGGCCAGGCAAGGTGGCTCACGCTTGTAATCCCAGCACTTTGGGAGGATGAGGCGGGCTGATCACAAGGTCAGGAGTTCAGGACCAGCCTGGCCAACACAGTGAAACCCCGTCTCTACTAAAAATACAAAAATTAGCTGGGCGTGGTGGCAGGTGCTTGTAATCCCAGCTACTCAGGAGGATGAGGCAGGAGAATCACTTGAACCCAAGAGGCTGAGGTTGCAGTGAGCCAAGATGACACCAGTGCACTCCAGCCTGGGAGACAGAGCTAGATTCTGTCTAAAAAAAAAAAGAAAAGAAAAAAAAAAGAAAGAAATCTAATATCAAAGAGTTTGACAAGATAGCTCCGGAGTTTCAATCACTCCCGGCAGAAACAATGCTCATGGTTCTGCTCCAACCCCTGGAGAGGGGGGTCTCGTGCGGGAGAGGGGATGTGAGTCCACCCACCAGGAGGTGCTGAGGAGGAACTGAGCAACCTTGTGGGAGTGGCCTGCTGCAGGGTGGGGGCCGCTCTCTGCACCTCGACTCCCAGGGCCCCTTGGGTGCAGGGCCTGGATCCCCTACAGCTGGCGGGGCCCATCTCTGCCCTCTCCCCTCAGGGAGGGTCCCAAGGCTTCCACTCGGGCCAACTGTGAGAAAATCTGACTATGCTCAGACCTACGCCTCATTCAGTAATCCACCATTACCAGCAAGAACATGGCCTTTAAAACATTCCCACCTGGCTGAGCCGGTGTCTTTTTCTCAATCCATTTGGAACTTGAGGGAGAAGAGATATGACTGCTACGATCCGTAAACCCTCCAATGTCTCATGGTTCAGTTTCTCTGTGGGGCATGTGCCATGTGCTGAGGCGAGTGAGACCTTCCCCTGATCCTGTACGAAGCTAACCAGAGTGTAGCTGACAGGCACCAGGAAGGATACCTGTGCCCCAGAGACTGGGCAGGGCTTCGGTGGGTGGTGATGAGGAAGGCACGTGCTCGGGGCAAGATGCTGTTTGCAGGAAAATCAACACAAGCACATAATAGGGCGTTCCTTCAGGTTGCACTTCACCTACACACTAAGAAATCAGCTTCGAGGCCGGTTGAGGTGGCTCATACCTGTAATCCCAGCACTTGGGGAGGCCAAGGCCGGCGGATCACTTGAGGTCAGGAGTTTGAGACCAGCCTGGCCAGCATGGAGAAATCCTGTCTCTCGTAAAAATACAAAAATTAGCCGGGCGTCTTGGTGGGTGCCTATAATCCCAACTACAGGAAGCTGAGGCCCAAGAATCACTTGAAACTGGGAGGCAGCGGTTGCAGTGAGCCAAGATCGCACCACTGCACTGCAGCCTGGGTGACAGAGTGAGAGCTCTGTCTCAAGAAAGAAAAAAATAATTCTGCCTCTAAGGGAACATCGACATTGACTTCCGCTTATTCAGATACCAGTATGGAATGACAATTTTTAAAATAAGTAATATTTGGTGGTCAGGTGCAGTGGCTCATACCTGTAATCTCAGCACTTTGGGAGGCTAAGGTGGGTGGATTCTGAGGTCAGGAGTTCGAGACCAGCCTGGCCAACAGAATGAAACCCCATCTCTACTGAAAATACAAAAATTAGCTGGGTGTGGTAGCACACGCCTATAGTCCCAGCTACTCAGGAGGCTGAGGCAGAATTGCTTGTACCCAGAAAGCGGAAGTTGCAGTGAGCTAAGACCATGCCATTGCTCTCCAGCCTGGGTGACAGAGTGAGACTGTCTCAAAACAAACAACAAAAGGAGTATTTAGTGGAGTGGGGCTTAACTGGGGCCTGGCTTCAAGCCTTCTCTGGCAGTGACATTGCAGGTGCCCAACCCCTCTGCAAACTTCCCTGCAATGCCTGTCAGCTCTAGGGTGACCAGCTTGTCCCTGTTGGCCCAAGACTGTCCCTGTTTTAGCACTGCAATTCTCACATCCCAGGAAAGCTGTCAGTCCCAGGCGAAGTGGACCATCAGTCCTCTAGCAGTCCTGTAGGTTCTCTGGGGGTCCTGCGGACCCAGTTCCCACCTCGCATGAGGGTCCACCTCTGAGCCTGAGCAGCTTTCATACCAACATCCTCTCCAAGCCTTGAGATGAATGGCAACTCCCAAGCTTACTGGACCTTTATCCACAGACAAATGGCAGGGCCAGTGCCTCCCAGAACCCGACCTGAGAAAACTCTGGTTTACGTTCAGTCCTCAGAGACAGGGAGCTGGACACCTCTGTGCCAGGCTCAGAACCATCAGTCAGGGTTATGAGGGGCTGGCAGGCTAGGGCGGCCGGCATGGCTCTCTGGCATGTAGGGCACAAGGCATGGCGCCAGGCTGACCAACTTAGGGAGGTTGGTGGTCAGGGGCAAGCAGATGGCATTGGGGGTGGGCAGGGTGCAAGCGGGGAGGTGGGCAGCTGCCAGGTGAGCAGAGCATGGAGAGGGTCAAGGCAGACAGTGGCTGGATGTCAGACAGCCTCTACCTCCTCAATCCTAGGGGGTGCTAATCTCCCAGATGCTCAGAGGATGAGGAGCCCTGAGGACCTAAGGTGAAGGCCTGGAACACCAGCTGTGGGTCGGGCATGGGGAGGGGCATGTCAGGAATGGCTCAGGTGGGAGAACTCAGTGCCCTGCAGAGGGCTGCTCTCACCAAGACTGAAAGCCTCCTGCCAGCTGGTGGCCTGGCCCTCCAATGCCCTCCACCCCAGCCCTGTCACAAACCAGCCACCCTGAGTCACCAGCAGCTTCCCGCTCCTTGCTCACCCGGTCCACAGGCATTGACCAAGCATCTCCAGGAAGCAAGCATGGCCCCAGGGGCTTGGCTGAACCAGATGGCAATGCTCGATCCCACCGCAATATGCAGCCTCCCAGATTCCGACAGACACTGTGCGCCATCAGGATGCTCTGTGTCATGGCTGAGGGAGACGTGGCGAGAAATGGGCTGAAAGCCCTGCAGCTGGCAAGTGGTGTGGCCAAGACCCAAGCCGGGAGAGGCCTCCCCGACATCAAAGCGGACCCTGGTGGATGTGGCCGCTCCACGTCTCCCAGGGCCGTGCTCAGCCCTTGACACTAAGCCGCTCTTTCTCGGTAAATGTTCCAGGGGGTGCTGAATGAACGGAGTCATAAGTGTCATACGTGTTTAATCAGTACTTTGTGTGACTCTACAAGGAGCACAGCTGGAGGAGCCTAGACCTCCACGGAGGGTTTTGCTGCTGGAAAGGAAGGTGTGCTGAGTGTACCCCACCTGCCCTGCCCCGCACCTGCACCTGCACCTGATGACCACGACCAGGTGTGAGTCATCGCCATCGCACAGTTCACCTGAGGACACAAGCTCAGCCAGTGATGATAGGAATGGGAGAAAGCTGAGTTCCAATCCTTGGCCACTGCCTACCAGTGTGACCTTGAACAAGGTTTGGCCATAAGTCTGTTACCAACATTTAGTATCCTTTACTTGGGGTTGAACAGATGCCCTTGAAAATAAACTATTTATATTTTAAATGTCCTTCCAGAGATTCTGGAATGAATCCCAACTAAGATCATGAAGATCTCATCACCACAAAAATATCATTTAAAAGTTGAACTCATGTGCTTTGAAAGGAAAAGGTCTTTAGCCATAAAGAGTTGTGTATTTATAACACATCCTAAACCAGTGGAAAAGGCAAACAAATCAGGAATGTATTTTGTAACAAACAGGTGAAAAAATTCATATCTTTAATATGTAAAGCACGCAGAGAAGTCAGTAAGAAAGACAGTGACAATGAATACACATTTGTCAAATGAATGAATGGATGGATGGTTGAACAAACCCAATGGAAACTCCTCAAAGGAAATGTAATTACAATTCACAAGGAAGGAGAAGAAAATAGATAATACATGTCAAAAAAACTCAGTATCACTAGCACTCAAATAAAAATAAAAACAATGACATGATTGAGTTTTCACCATTAAATCTGCAAAGTTCTTTTCAGCGGTAACGTGCCATGTCAAGCATAAATCAACAGCGTGTAAGGTTGCAGGTAGAGGGCTACCTGGTGCCACTTTTCTGGACACTGTTTTGACAATGCCAAAGCCCTCCAAGGCATTCTTACCATTTGGCCCAATGATTCTCCTTCAAGAATCTAGCTTATGGGCATATTTTAAGACGTAGATAGAAATTTATGTGTAAAACATGTGCAGTTTACCACTGCATGATTGTAGAAAGAAAAGAAGTGGAAACACCTCTAATATCTAACAGCTAAGAGAGGCTTCAGTAACTAACGGGATAACCGTGTGATGGAGTGATGCATGGCCATTTAAACACGTTTGTGAACCACGTTAAATGGCACAGAGGATGATTCTAAAGCCTGATTGAAGACTGGATACCAAGTATCATTTCGGCTAAGTTTAAAAACACTGGATGCAAGGAAGCAGCTGGAAGGAAATATACAAATGAGAGAGACTGCTTCCTCCACTAGGTTTTGATTTCCTCCTGTGCCTCTGGGTTTTCTACAGTGAGCATGTGTGACTTCCTTCAGAAAATGGAAAGGCATGCATGTGCACATGCAGACACAGACTGACTGGAACGCATGCTCCCACGCAAAGCGAGACGCCAATGTACAGTTTCTTGTATGGTGCTCGGAAGCCGGGACAAGGTGTGAGCACAGAAATGCCACTGGCCTCTACCTTTTCACACAGGGCAAGCACAGTTCCAGCTTGGATTATTGCAACCTGTTCTTCATTTCTCAAATTCTAAAACACAAAAATGGGCAAGGGCATTTGACACTGGATCCCAAATCCACGTGCAGACAGTCAGCACCAAGCAAGTCTTTTGTTTGTTTGTTTGTTTGTTTGAGACGGAGTCTCTCTGTCACCTGGGTTGGAGTGCAGTGGCACAATCTCAGCTCACTGCAACCTCCACCTCCCGGGTTCAAGTGATTCTCCTGCCTCGGCATCCCAAGTAGCTGGGATTATGGTAGCTGGGATGCACACCACCATGCCCAGATAGTTTCTTAAATTATTATTATTTTTAGTAGAGATGGGGTTTCGCCATGTTGGTCAGGTTGGTCTCGAACTCCTGACCTCAGGTGATCCGCCCGCCTCGGCCTCCCAAAGTGCTAGGATTACAGGCGTGCACCACCATGCCCGGCCAACACCAAGCAACTTTCTTAGCTTCTCTCTGGGCTGCACCCAAGGGTCAGCTCCTCTCGCTAATGAGGCCAGCACATCAGGCAGACAGCTCCTGTCCCTCTGGTTGGGGACATTTCATGGAGTGGCACTAAGCTTTTGTGAAACATGGCTGCGTTCAAGCTCATCTTTCAGGAGGGAAAAAAGATCACTTTCTGATTTCAGCAATCTCAAGTGATCCCACCTGATTCTGGGCACGGGTTCTCAGGCCTTTCCGTCCCCTCTTCACTCACAGGCCAGGAGAACATAACTTCGAAACCCCACTTCTGACGAATACCAGCCCCACCACCCACACAGGAACATGGCCATACAAAAGCCTTACATTGTACTTCTTAAATCTCTTTCATCAGAGAGAAATTAAAAACAAAACAAAACAAAAGTCACACAGAATACACCCAGATCAAAACAAGAACACGAAACCAGAAACCGATCGCTCATAGTTACCCCGTTATCGCCAAGGATATCTAATTTCTTCATAAGTTCAGAAACATTCACATCCTGGAAGAGATTTCCAATGTTCATTTTTGTGTGAGCTACAGAGACCAACCATACCAATTTCTAGGGCCACGGCCTTTCCTCTCGACAAGACACCGCGCTCTTTCTTTTCTTTTCTGGCCAAGTTTTGCGCCCAGCCGTTCCTCTGGGGAGTGAGGGAGAGAAGGCATAACTGCTGCTCATTGGCTGAGTGTTACACAGCACAGACACTGCTTTCTAGGAAAGCCATGGAATCGGGTGAGTTAGGACACTGTCCCCGGGGCGGGGCAGAGCAGGGCTCCAGGACATGGCAAACCCCGGGCCCTTCTAGCACCCACAGCCACCGTCTACAGAGCATGACTGCATGCCAGACACAGTGTCAGGCCCTTGGCGTCCATTCATGCTCTAACTTCATCATCATCCCAGCTTCATGGTGTGGGTATTGTCATTTGGATTGCATAGTGAAGAGGCTAAGGCTCAGAAAGTTTATAGGCCAGAGCGGTGGTGGAGTGGGGTTCGTGCTCAGGGCTCCAGGCCAAGCCTCTGCTGTTTTAAGGACGTGGGTCAAAATACAGTCACATTGGTGACCCTTCAGTAAATGGATAAACTGTGACTTTCAATAACAAGGAGCATCTCATGAAAATCAGTTCTATCCCAGCGATCCCACTTTCCGACTAAGCCGGGCACTGAGCCGGCATTTAGCAGAGGCACCCCCCAGGCACGCTACCTTAACTCCTTCCTGGTGACAGAACAGCTGGAGAGCGCTGCTGTTGTTCTCAGGGAAGGTGGTGATTTGGAGGTTAAATGCTGGCGACCTCCTCTCTCTCTCCTGGGGAAAAGATTCGGTTTAAAAACAGAATGTGACCGGATTATTAACCACTTGCCATTTTCCCACGTTACTCAGCAAACACCAAGGAATTCCAGTGGGCACAGATGTTACTAAAAAGCTCGAGTTCGGACTCGAAGCAGCCAAGTCCGCGAAATACGACGTTTTCACGCCTTCCCACGCAGCCGTTCTCCTTTGGAAATGTGGTTACTTCTTACCTGTTCATCTAGGGAGAAATGGTTAACAAGGTACCATGGCTTTATCTGCTGTAAGATCAAAACCCATGAAGTCACAGAATTACAAAATTTAATAAACACAATTATACTAAATTTGACTAGATAGCAAAAGCCGCCAACTACAGTTTGTTCCTCTGTGCCAGGCACACCACTGTCCCGTTTAACCCTCACACAACCCCAGGAGGCAGGCTCATTGCTTTCATTCTGCAGACAAAGAGGCGGTGGCTCAGGGAGGCTGAGACTGAGGCCCCACGCTAGTGAGCGGCAGCGCAGGGCCAGGACCCAAAGGTCCTGTCTTTCTTTCTTTTTTTTTTTTTGTTTTTTGTTTGTTTGTTTTTAAAATGGTGTTTTGCTCTTGTCACCCAGGCTGGCGTGCAATGGCGTGATCTTGGCTCACTGCAACCTTCACCTCCTGGATTCAAGTGGTTCTCCTGTCTTAGCCTCCCAAGAAGGTGGGATTACAGGCATGAGCCACCATGCCCGGCTAATTCTGTATTTTTTTTAGTAGAGATGGGGTTTCATCATGTTGGCCAGGCTGGTCTTGAACTCCAGACCTCAGGCGATCTGCCTGCCTTGGCTTCCCAAAGTGCCGGGATTACCGGCGTGAGCCACCTCACCCAGCCACAAAGGCTGACTTTCTGTTCTCTCCAGTACAATCTGCCAATGCCATTCACAATATTTTTTTTAACCACACGAGCACAACCAGTGATCATTCTACCCCTCCCTTAGACTTACAGCAAACCTCAATTACTAAGGGAGGAAGGAGAGCAAGCCTTTTCCCAGAAGAGGTGTTCATTAATCCATAAGTGACAAGCCTTTAAAAAGGTAGGGAAAACCTAATTACTCACAGGGCTAAAGCACAGTGGCAGAACAGGACTCTGGTCTCAGATGTGTATCCTGCACAGAACGGACTTTAAATCTTTAGCATTGAACTTTAAACCTTTAGATTTGTCACGATGGGGCAGCAGAGAAGACCTTTTCAAATCACACCTTTAAATCAAACTGCTTTGGTTTGATCAAAGTTATGGTAAGGTAAAAATAACACACTTTGGGTCATTCCAGCAGAATCTAGCTACAGAACCAATGAGCTTCTTAAATAATTCAACTAAGAGATGTAGCCAAGAGAGGCACGGATCTAGATGGCAGGGCTTAAGAAGATGCTCTGGGGTGAGGCTGAAGAAACAGGGAGGGTGGGCCATCAATTCAGTTAATTTCCGTGAAGCTCTAACCTGACTAACTTAGGTTTGAAACAGTCTACTGAGAAACCTTACTTCCCTTATTAGCCAAGAAGAACAAAATCCACGACGGTTCCATTCCACAGATGTCTTTCTACCAGCAAACTTACTTAAATGGCCTCTCTGTAGAAAAAGTGACCCCAAAAGCTCATGGTTTATATAAACAAAAGTCATTTTGTAAGCCAGGCATGGTAGCTTACGCCTGTAATCCTAGAACTCTGGGAGGCTGAGGGGTTGGATCCCTTGAGGTCAGGAGTTTGAGACCAGCCTGGCCAACATGGTGAAAACTGTGTCTACTAAAAATACAAAATTAGCTGGGTGAGGTGGTGTGTGCCTATGGTCCCAGCTACGTGGGAAGGCTGAGGCAAGAGAATCGCTCAAAACTGGAGGCAGAGGTTGCAGTGAGCCAACAATGCGTCAGTGCCCTCCAGCCTGGGTGATAGAGCCAGACCTTGTCTCAAAAAATAAAAATAAAAATAAAGGCAGGGCTCAATGGCTCACGCCTAATCCCAGCACTTTGGGAGGCTGAGGCAGATGGATCACAAGTTCAGGAGAGGGAGACCATCCTGGCCAACATGGTGAAACCCCGTTTCTACTAAAAATACAAAAATTAGCTGGGTGTGGTGGCACGTGCCCATAATCCCAGCTACTCGGGGGGCTGAGGCACGAGAATCGCTTGAACTCAGGAGGCGGAGGTTGCAGTGAGCTGAGATCACGCCACTGCACTCTAGTAAACTGGGTAGTGCTTATAGAATTCTCATGAGAAAGACTCATAACAAAGTTTTGTGACAGGTTCTCTAACAGAGGCAGGAGTATTAACAACGACCTCACATAACTTCCAATTCTGTGGCACAAATAAAATGCTCATGTCATGCTGAGCCAAGAGCTGAGTCACACTTGGCATGAGAAATACTCAGGCCACATGGCCCTGCCCACACGACAAGGTACACAGGGTCAGTTCTAATGCAGACAGAATCGTAACCGAAGCCGGGAGGAGAAAACAAAATCAGGGAAGCCACAAACACTGTGAAGGTGCTCACTTTGAGGGTCTCACGCATGCAAAGGTTTCAGCTGAGAGACAGCAGAGCCGCTCCGCTCCAGGTGCTTAGAGAAACTCATCACAAACGCAGGTGATGTTTAAAATGCCAATGATTTTTCAACAGAAACAAAAAAAGGATTATGAAGTACCATGAGAGCAAGGCAATACAGTAACACACCCGAGGTAAGATTTCAGCTGGAGGCAGTAAGACCGTCAATATTCTTTCACTGAATCTCACTCGGGGCATCGGGACAGTTCCCGAAGGAACAGGATTTCTACACGTGAACAGCAACTGATCTCTCTCCAGCAGTTCTGAGTTGCAGTTTGAGTTGCAAACAGTAATTTCTTTAGTCCAATATTGTTGCAATGCCTGGGTCTGTATTTACTGGATAAAAGAGTTTGAACAAAGTGACTAGTTTTCTTAAACGCCTGTGCAAATACATCCTTCTGCCCTGTCTTCACTTACCTTGTGTTTACCTTGGCAAATAGAAAATGGGCCCAAAGTGGCATTAAACACATTCTAGAGTCAACTGCTGGCTCAGGTCAGACTCTGCTATTTCAAAAGGTGAGATTTACTGCATGCAAGATCACTTAAAAAGGTGTGTTATTCATTGCAACAGTGCTTCCGTCTGGGTGTGCAGAATGCGTACCCGGTGACTACGCATGCAGGAAAGAAGTAGTTATGGAAATGAAACACAAATAAAAAAGGCAAACTATTGCAAAAACAAATTATTTTATTAAGTGCAAAACAAGCCATAGGCAATAAATATATTAGCTCTGGTACAGGTCCATAGACTTGGGTGAGCACTCTCTCCAGAACACATTAAGGCAGTGAAATTATTCTGAACATACAGATTTAAAAAAAAAGAAAGAAAGAAAGAAGGAAAGAAACGATAACATGTCCCCTTTACACATGCTTGAAAACATCTGGGAGCTTTACATGAATTTCAGTTTGGGTTCAAAGAGAATGTCTGCTCCGTTTGAGAGTTTACAACAGATAGAGTCTCTTACTTCGAGTTCTAGCACTCTGAATTCTAACAGCTCGTTCTGATCCTTGGCGTCTTGCATTTCGTTCTTCAGCTGGTTCTCTTCCATTTCTAGTCTGTAAATCTAGAGCAAAGACACCTGCGGATTAACAGGATGGGCGGGAGCACGGGGGTCCCCGATCACAGGCCATCTGGCTGAGTGGCTGGAGGGAAACAGAGGACCGGCCGCCGAGGCCAGGGGCAGGAGAGGGCAGGGTTTGCAGCAAGCACGTGCATGAGGCAGGCGCTGCCAGTCCTTCTGCTGCTGCGGCTGGGGATGAAGGAGACGGAAGCTGGGCCAGGTTCGCCCCTGCACCTCTGAGCCTGCCCCCGTGGAGTAAGGGCTACTTATATATTTGCTGAATACATGAATGATGGTGAAACTGAGGCAGGGAGCTCTTAAGTCCCTCCCTTGCAGCTGAACACCAGGAAGCAAGAATGCCATGCCCAAAGCCTGTCTGGGTCTTTCCAACTCGAGTCCCACCAGATTCAGCCCACCCAGACAGAGGCCCAGCCAACTACAGCAGGGAGGCCCCCTCCTGCTTCCCCACAGAGCTGGCAGAAGATGCCATAAAGGTGGCGGTTCCCTGAGAGCACAGATCAGTGTGGGAAGCAGTACTGCCCACATCCCAGACCAGCTGGGAGATTCCGGGTCACTTAGCCAACTACTCCATCCTCAGCTTCTGTTCAAGAAGGGAAACAGCAGCACCCCTCGCCTGGCAGCAGCGAGAAGTCATTAAAATAACACACGTACATGAGGGCTTTGTGTAAAGCTTCATAGCACCATTACAGGAGGCTAGAGGGGCCCTCTGCCAGGTAATCCCACCCCCGAGGGACCTTCAGAAATGGGGTGAGGGCCGGGCACGGTGGCTCAAACCTGTAATCTCAGCACTTTGGGAGACTGAGGCGGGAGGATCATAAGGTCAAGAGATCGAGATTATCCTTGCCAACATGGTGAAACCCTGTCTCTACTAAAAATACAAAAACTAGCTGGGCGTGATGGGACATGCCTGTAGTCCCAGCTACTTGGGAGGCTGAGGATAGAGAATGGCTTGAACCCAGGAGGAGGAGGTTGCAGTGAGCCAAAATCGTGCCATTGCACTCCAGCCTGGCAACACAGCAAGATTGTCAAAAAAAAAAAAAAAAGAAAAAGAAAAGAAAAGAAATGAGGTGAGGGTGTGAGGATTTTCCATGGCTCCTAGAATTTAGTGAACAAGATCAAAGATGCTAAAATTCTCCCAAGGCCTGGGGCTTGCTCACACTATACCAACTGCCCCTGTCCCAAATGCCCTTGCAAAATGCAGGGAGGGAAACAGGGCCATATGCTGGTTTGTGGCAGAGAGGGGGCTGGGTTGAGGTCCCCAGAAGAGCCAGGCCAGGTTCGTACAGTCCTGGAGCTCCAGGATGCTTAAAAGCTAAGGCCTAATCTAGGGTCTGGCTCCACTTACTTGCAACCACCAGATATGGCAAACCCAAAGAGATGGGAGGCTGTCTGGGGCTGAGAGGTGGGGCAGGGGGGACTGCACAGGGGCAGGAGGGGTGTTTATCAGGCCGAAAATGTTCTGAAACTGCATTGTGGTGATGGTTACACAATGCAGTGAATT
Organism: Plecturocebus donacophilus; assembly: GCA_004027715.1. NCBI lineage: Eukaryota > Metazoa > Chordata > Mammalia > Primates > Pitheciidae > Plecturocebus > Plecturocebus donacophilus. Next base: position 81,695 of record PVKP010004253.1, on the reverse strand, counting down.
TACAAAAGGAATAACGGCATTGTACACTGTTGAGAAACATTAAGTTTACCTTGCCCCCGGGGCTCCCTTGTGGAGAATACCTTTTAGTTTGCAATTAGTGGTAAGCGGGTAACGGCTGCCTACTTGGAATATTTTTGAGTCATGAGTAAATACAGAACACCTGTTTATTAATAATAATCACCTGTTAAGAGAGAATAAACAGGTGGATCAAAATCTGCTCGGGGCCCTCAGCCTGGAATGCTGTCAGCCCGAGGCTCTCAGCTCGATAAGCTGCTGGACCCTGGAGAGACCCACTCTGTCATTCTGTCTGGGGATCTGCCTCTCACATCCTTCAGCACTGCCTGGGTAGGGGGGTCTCTCAGCCGAGCTGGTACTCGGTGGTACACCAATTAGGAAAAAATAAAAGCTATGGTTTTAATCCCAGAGCATTAGAGCTACTCCCCAAGCAGACTCCCCAAGAGAGCTCTGGAAAGTTCCACAACCAGAGCGGGAAGAACAGAGGCCCAGCTCCCATTATGAGTCAGCCGCACTGGGCTAAGATGGCCTGAGGATCTGCCCACGGACCTGCCTCAGGTGCCCACCACACTGGTGGGTGAAGGGCTCTGGACCCTAAAGCCACAGCAGAGGCAGCCTGGAGCCCAAGGTCAGGAGGACGGACCAGCCCAATAGGCCAACCCTCCCTATTTCTGCAGGTGTCCCCAGAAGACGGCCAGCCCTCCCCATTTCTACAGATGTCCCCAGAGGACAGACGGCCCTCCCTATCTCTGCAGGTGTCTCCAGAAGATGGCCAGCCCTCCCCATTTCTGCAGATGTCCCCAGAGGACGAGCAGCCCTCCCCATTTCTGCAGGTGTCCCTAGAGATTGGGGCCAGCCTTCCCCATTTCTGCAGGTGTCCCCAGAGGATGAAACAGCCCTCCCCATTTCTGCAGGTGTCCCCAGAGGTTGGGGCAGCCCTCCCCATTTCTGCAGGTGTCCCTAGAGATTGGGGCCAGCCTTCCCCATTTCTGCAGTTGTCCCCAGAGGACAGGGCAGCCCTTCCCATTTCTGCAGGTGTCCCCAGAGGATGGGGCAGCCCTCCTCATTTCTGCAGGGTGGCCTGGGAAGACAGGCCAGCCCTCTCCATTTCTGTGGAGCACCCCAGGAGGATGAGCTAAACCAGCTCTGCAGGCCTGGTCCCAGAGGACAGAACCACGAATGGGGCTTTGATTCCATGTAAGGAAGACCTCTCTCCTCATGGGAGGCATGCAGGCCCCAGGGTCCTGGTCACTGCAGTGCCCAAATAGTGCTGAGCATAACCCGTGTGGTCTGAGCTGGCCTGTGGGGTCCTGGGTGCCCTGGGGCTCTGCGCTTCCCTGAAGTGGGTCACGCACCTTTTCCAGCAAGTCTTGGTTTGTTCTGATGAGCAGCTGCTTCTCTTCGACCCACTTGGAATCCTAAAGAAAAGCACTAAATATGGTCACATTCACGGAAGAAAACAGATGGTCAAGTAACAAACTTTTAGTGAGAAAGGTCACTTTCTATGAACCTATGGAAAGTCACAGAAAACAACAGCCGTGATGTGCCCTCATTGCCCTTGTCAACCTCTAAACCCCAAAAAGAGAAACGGTTGCTTTGTGGGCCATCCCTTCTCCACTTCATTCACACTCCCAAAGGCACGACTTTATTCTGTAAGTGTAATCTACAGAACATAGCTCCAGGGTGACTGGTCCACAATGGCAGACCCTCCATGCATCCGGAAGGCTGACCTCATAGCCCACAGACTGGCCAGAGCCACACTGAATCGCTTTTGTTCCTGGTCAAATCCTCTTGCATAAGTCCTGTGAGTACATGGCACCAGGTCCATCTTGTTGCTGTGGCACCCTGAGCCTGGCACAGCGCCTGACACACCGGGATAGGGGACTCAGTGAGTCCCGGAATGGGTGGATGAAGGAATGAGTAAAGGCATGGGATGCCCTCTCCAATTCTCTCCTCCATTCTCTGCTGGGCAGCCACAGAGCTAGGGCTGGGCAGAGGCCCCTCCCAAGGACCAGGCCCAGCTGGGCTCAGCGAGTCTGGGTGTTCCAGAATGCTGAGAAGCTGTGGCCTGGCCTAGGGACTGGTTCCCAGTACATGGAATATGCAGAAGAGGCCCTGGTTACCTCCAGGCTTCTGCCTCCCTGGTACCTGTCACCTGCATCGTCCCAGTGCTGACCCCTGTGTGGGCCTCGCCAGGCTGCGAGCACCTATGAGGAGTGGCTATGCTCCCCAACCTTTTGTCTGTGGCAGGCTGTGGCTGAAATGGCTGCAATGCTCCCTCCCGGCTCTGTGTGCACCCCCTTTGCAATGTGACTCTGTGGCTCCTCCCAGCAGGCGGTGGGGTCCATTTTTCCAGCCTCAAAGCTGGGCTGGGCCGTGCCACGCTCTGGTTACTGGGACATTAGCAGAGGTGACCTGAGCAGAGGCTTGGACCCTGCTTGGGCCTTGGGCTTGCCCATTTTCCCTGCCCCCAAACCATGGGGAAAGAAGCCAGGTGGGCCTCCCTGAGGCAGCAGCACCTGGCCAACAGCTGGCAGGTTGTGCCCAGCCTGAGCCCAGCCCAAACTGCCGATCCACAGAACTGCGTGCAAATAAAATCCCTGCTGTTTTAAATTACTAAGTGTTGGGGTGGTCTGTTACTCAGCAATAGCAAATGGATCCAGCGTCCCAGGTGCCAGCACCGGGCCTGGCATGGGTGAGGGCTCCGGGAAGTGCTTGCCAGATGAATGGCCACAGGCTCTGTCCCAGACTGGCCCCATCTTCCAGCAAGCACAGAGGGCAAGCAGGCCACACGGAGAGGACCTAGCCCCCTAGGGGAGGCTAAGTAAGTCATAGACTGTGATCAGGCAAGTTACAGATATGTGGGCTCAGCCTGGAAGAGGGAAACTGAGGCTAGCAGCCTCAAAAAAAGAAAGCCTTATCATCTCACACCTGGATCTCTGCCCTGTCTCCCCCTGGGCCCTCCTCTGTCCTCCTGCCCAATGTGTTAGGTATTATTGTTAGCCCCATTTTAAAGATGAGGAAACTGAGATTCTGTAAGTTGCCCAAGTTTATGCAACAAGGAGGTGGCAGAGCTACCCTCTGACCCAGGCGTCCAGCTCCAGCATGTGAGCTCCGCGCCACAATCCCACCACATGGAGGATGCAGACCACGGTTTACAGAAGCCATTCCCAAGGGCTGGGCACTCACATTCCCCATGCAGTCCCTTGGTAAAGGCCGCCGTGGCGACCTGCTCTGTGCCAGGCATGCATGCTGGTAGCTGGCTGTCCACCTCCATGGGAACCTCAGTCTCCACCCGGAGCCCCGCCCTTTGCAGCTTTGCAGCGCTGCTCTTCCGGAGCTGCTTCTGTTAAGCCACCTGGAACCTCTCACACACCCCTCGCTTCACGCCTGCCTCCTTCCATGCGTCCCACCATGCCTAGGACCTGTGATAGACCTCGCCTGGCCTCCGCAGGCCCCACAAATGTCCCCTGCAGGTGGGGGCGGGGACCACCAGACACTCCATCTGCCCACACCCTCCTCGGGTTAGTGGAACCACATGACTGACGATTTCGCTGAGGCAGCAAACAGCCGAGCGGAGCAAGAGTTCCAAATGCGGCAGCTGCAGGATGGCAATGCCTGCTGCCCTGCACCCCTGAGAGGCTCCGGGGAGAAACAGGGGTGTGAACAGAATACTCCTTGCCATGGAGCCAGGGAGATGCTCTGGTTATGTAGCCACGGCCGTGCTTCTGATGCGGAGCAGTCCAACCCGTACTAACCTTCAGAGGCCACCCCTGAGAGGCCAGATTTCCATCCAGAGCCCTTGCTGGCAACTCCCTGACTCCAGGGGACAGGCCTAGCAGGTGTTGCTTTTCTGCTGTGTCTTTCTGTCGACCGGGCCTTCATAATCAAATGCATTGGGCGGGTAGGGGCAGGTGACTCTAACCTGAGCAGTACAGGGCCAGGCTGTTCTAGGCACAATCACAGCAGGGAGCCCGGCCACCACGAAGCCTGAGGCAGGGCCCCTGCACTAACCCAGGGCCAGTCACGGGTGCTGGTTCCTTTCACAGCTAAAATCTTGATAGGCAATGACAGCTCTTCTTCAGGTTCAAGTCAAAACCAGTTCTGATCACACCTTTGCTTTTGGAACGACATCCTATCTTTTTGTGCACTTGGCAAACAAACAAAGAAAAAGCCAAGTTAGAATCCATACCTTGTTTTGATTTTTTAACTCGGCACACAGGCACATTAGGAAGCACACGCTTGCCTGGGTCGTGCTAGTGTTTTTTCCCTCTAGTGTCTCTGGAGCTCCCGATCTAGCCCCACAGAACATCTCCCTTGGCACGTGGGCAAGCCCCAGGGACACCACCAAGGGGAAGAAAGGCAAAGATCTACAGAGCACAGATCATTCCTGCTCACCTGTCCCTTCTCAACCAGTAACTTCTCCAAATCTTCGATTTTGGCCTGACACCTCAGCAGATCAGCTTGTAGCTGCTCCCGAGTCTGGAAGGGAAAAGACCAGGCCATGAGCAGGTCGCCCCCAATGGGTGACAGAGAAGCAGAAAGCATCATGCCCCAATGCAAGCAATGCCCAGGGGCCTTACAGGCAAACCTTAGGAGCAGGTTCATTTTTAGGAGCACATATTCAACCTTGGCCTACCGAGAAGCATGGCTCAACTTCAAACACAAAATCATTAAAAAAGGAACAATCTGGAGAGTTTGACAGTTCCAACTTGCTTGGTTTTACAGACAAGGAAAATGAGGCCTGGAGAAAGGACTCTGTGTTTCAAGGGGGTGAGTGAGCCAGAAGCCAGTCACACTGGGGGCCCAGGCCCAGCTCTCCAACCAGGTTCAATCCACTGAACCTGAGGCTCACTGAGCCATCGTCAGATTTCAATATGCTTGCACACTTGCTGGGCCGCTTACCATCTACAGCAGGGGCTGAAAAGCAAAATACTTCAAGCACCAAGGGTAGCCAACTGGGTGTGGGGTAACAGGGAGTGGTGGGGACTGTGGCAAGCCTGAGGTGCATGTCCCATCTCAGGGAGACGCTGCCACCCAGCAGCAGCCACATGTAACGGGAGGCCTGCTGCTGCCAGATGTTCTGACCTTTCAAGAGAGGTCAGGAGCCTGGGTTTCTCTATGGAATCTCTTGACTTTTAAATGTTGACAAGTAGATGAAACTTAAAAGGCGAAACAAAAATGATTCAGCCCATAACAAGCCTCCCAGTTTCCCTCCTCTAACCTAGATAATAAAGACTGGACTTTTTACAGAGGAACAAGAAGCTTCCCTCCCTGCTGGCCTCACTTCCCCTTCCTCCTGCCCGCAACCCCCATAGGGCCACTGCTGCCCCTGGGACAAACTCCACCTAGGCGTGGCCTCTCCTCTCTGCCTTTGCCATCAGATTTGCCAAGCAATCCCCCATTCTCACCCATCACCTTTAAGATCACCAAAATCCATCCCTTTGTGGAATTTCCAAACAGGGCTCTGAAAAAGAGCACAGGACCCGGAGTCTGAGAAACCTGGCCTCGACTGCCAGCTCTATTGGGTACCATCTGGACATCGGGGGGCAAGTTGCTCGGTTCTGAGCCTGTTTCCTCATTCAGATGATGGGGCTAATTCCTCCTGCCTCAGGGGACCAGTGTGGGGTGACAGGGGAGGGGATGCAGGGAAGCACCCGTGTGTGCTGTCTGGGAGTCCCCTGCACTCCCAGGAGGAAGGGAGAGCAAGCCCCAGTCTATGTGACTCCCGAAGTTGGGAGAAGGGCCAGTGGGTGGAAGTTTCCAGAAGGCAAAGCTCAACCCAGCCTGAGGAATGAATGGCATGGCCTGGACTGAGCTGGCCACAGGGCCCAGAGTGCCCTGGGGGCTGGGGAGCACCCCAAGAGTCCCTGCAAGTGTTCTGCAGGGATATCCCAGAGGGTAGGGGGCTCTCAGCTGTGAAGGGAGAGGAGCCTGAAGCCTGCAAGGCTGGCCACATCTGTGATTTCATCACTTAGCCTTAAATTCTGAACGTATGCTCTCCTCCAAGCAGACAGCACAGGTGATGTGTAACGCCGCTTCCTCTAACAGCTCGACATTCCAGAGCTCCTGCCATCACACCAAGGATGAAGAGAGGGATCTGGAATGCCGCCACAGGGAAGACATTGCTGTAGGTTCCCCACCAGCTCTCAGAATAATCTCCTCTGACTGCCCAAGCCAGGAAAGGACCCGATGACCTGGCCTTAGGCTGCTCCCTCAAGCCCTGAGGCTGGCTGCACTCACCCGGGCCTCCCTCTCTGCGTCCAGCGTGCCCCCCACCTGCTCCTGGAGCAGAGCGTAGGCACGTTGCAGGGCCTGGTACTCCCGGGTCAGCTGGCAGAAGCGCAGGTCAGCCTCTTCTCGGGCTGTGGTCTTCACATAATGGAGAAAAAAATAACAAAGGGCATAATTACAATAATAAATGATTTATGACTGATTTTCATTATAAACATAAATAATCACTTGCTGTGGCTTTGAGTTCGAGGGTCAACTCAGACAACATCAAACGGCCACATCTCACAGTGCTGCCAGCAAGTGCTTAGGGAGCCCCACATTGCCAGGAAGCAACTTGGGCACTGGAAGGAAGGGCTGCCAGGAGGAGGCACCTCCTGAGCCATCAGCACTCCTCCCAGGAGCTCCCACTCCCAGAATCACTTGAGTTATGTGGGAGAGCAGGTGGGAGAGAAAGGGCGGTACCACGCAACTCCAGAAGCAAAGGTCTCTGTTGTAAAGAGTACTCCTCCCACCCAGCACCTCCTATTTTGGAAATTTATCCTAAAGAGATGGCCGAGTACAGTGGCTCACACCTGTAATCCCAGCACTTTGGGAGGCTGAGGCAGGTGGATCACCTGAGGTCAGGAGTTTGAGACCAGCTTGACTAACATGGTGAAACCTCATCTCCACTAAAATACAAAAATTAGCTGGGCATGGTGGTGGGCACCTGTAATCCCAGCTACTCGGCAGGCTGAAGCAGGAGAATTCCTGAGCCTGGGAGGCAAAGGTTGCAGTGAGCCAAGACTATGCTACTATACTCCCACCTGAGTGACAGACCTAGACTCTGTCTCCAAAAAAAGAGAGAGAGAGATGGCCACATGGCCATATAGGTGTACAAAGATGCAAATAAGAAGGTGCTCCGTGCATGGTTCACAGGTGTGGAAAATGACAGCATAAATCCCTCATCAGTGCCTGATGTTCATCCATGGGAAATCCCTGTGTGGCCATGAGAGAGGCTGAGGCAATCCCATGTCCAGTGTTGAAAGATGCCTGTTAGGTATCACTGGCTGGAAACAAGCAGACTGAAAAGCACCCATCCTGTTTTAAGTTAAACATAAAAGACCCACGGCTGAGAACAAGGCCCAAAAGACTGAGTAGCCCAGTCCAGACCCCTGTGCAGGACACGTTGATGGACTGTGGTGTGTCTCCAGCCCCGGCCAGGCCCCTCCCTCCAGCCAGCACTCGGGCCGAGGCTGGTGGGCTGACGGGGAGGATGGTGTGTCTCTCCCAGCATGAGAACAGATGTCAAGGAGATGACCTGCAGAGGTGACACGTGTCCACTAGAGTTTCGGCACAAGATGGAAGAGCACAGAGAGGGCCATCTCAGGGTTGGAGGTGCCAGTGCCCACAGCAGGTGCCACATTTTCCTGTGGTAAATAGACCCATGGGAGGGAACCAGACTAGAAGTCATTCCAGAAAGGACTCCACAGAAGAGGCCACCAGCAGGGGGAAAGGACAACAAGCAGGGGTGTGTGTGAGGTTTATCATTCAGATTCCTGGGATGTGGGGGTGCCAGGAGCGGCAATGCCCAGTCCCTCACCAGGAAGCTGTGGGGTGCAGCACAGCAAGGAGAACTCCTGGAGGCCCAGAGAGGTGCACCCCGAGGGGCAGCACAATCCTCCTGCCCCCACAAAAGGACACTGCCCCGAGCGCCAGCTGCCCCTGCACATCTGCACCTCCTTCCCATTCTGACCCTTCTCTGGGCTCAGAAGAAGCCAGCAGGGGCTTGCAATGGGGAGAGGCAGAAGAGTGAGGTAGGGGAACAGCAGCTGAGCCTGGTGCAGGCCCCGGTGAGGAGCAAGGGGAAGGTCTCGTTGAATGAAGTCTGGAATTTAGGAAACTAATCCAATGTGACTATTCCTGTCGCTGGAAGGCATAGAGGCCCACGGGTCTGCCTGAGATGTACTCAGCACTCCTGAAAGAATTCACCTGGGGAGGGTAAGTGAGAACAAAGCCAGTCTTTGCCCCCTCATGAATCTAGCTGGCTCAAGAACCTGGCTATGCACTCAGATGGGCACAGATGGTGGAGACAGGGTTAGGCGGTGACCTTGGGGTGATGGGACTTCAGGGGCTCGTCACCTTCTTCTTTATATTTTTTGGATTACTTGCTTTATCTTAGTCAAGAAAGGGATGATGCTGTTTCTGCCAGGTGGTGTGTGCATGCGTGTACACATGCGTGGGGACCAGGGAGAGACCATCACGTAGCAGTTTTAATTGCAAACAGTGAGGAAACGAGAGGTGACATCTATCAATGGTTCAGCTTGAACTTGGCAGCCACAGGTTGCCTTGGTAGAGAAATCAGTGCTGAGGAAAGAAAGGATCCCCAAGTGCTGCCCTCCCATCGCCACTCATGGAGCCCACGGCCATGGGGGCCGCCTTCCCTTCATGCCATCGGCTTTGATAACACACTGGTAGGAATGGATCCTCTGGGGTTCAAAACTATAGGCAAGGGAGCGGAACTTGCAACCACCAAAGGCAGGAGGTGCCACCCTGAGAGCATCTGGGGTGAGGCCCCGCCCCCTCTGCAGCTTTGCTTACATCGTCCAAGTCTTCTTCAGGCGTGGCTGGGGTCCTGTCCGTCCTGTCTGTGTTGTAGGATGTTTCAGACAACGTTTCTGAGTCCACAGACTCCTCATCAAATCCAAAAAATGTCTCCACAACATGCTTCTGTAAAATGCAATTTGTATGATGTTAGCAACAACTGAGAATTCCCAAAGTCCGCCAGCCCCTGGTCGTGGGCATGCCAGTGCTGGGGCGGCGACTGGCATTTGGGCCACTGGAGCATGTCAAGATGCGGCCGGTGGGCTTTGTAGCTGACTGGGTGGGAGAAAGGGTGGCAGCAGGTGACGGATGACCCTAGGGTTTACAGCCTGAGCAAACTAGTCTGACCCTGGCCCAGATTCTCCAGCTGTAGACCTGTGCAAACCACTTGGCCCCTGGAGTACCAGCCTCCTTCTCTGGCAAATGGAGTGAGAAGACACCTCACCATGAGCAAAAAAAGGAGCCATGCGTGCCCTGTGCCTAGAAAGCAGCCCAGCACGCTGTCACGCCCCATGAGCAGCGCACTGGCTGTAAAGGAGAAGGGGGGACAGGGCCCAGGGAGATGTCCAGTTCCAAGGAGAACTGGATGACTATGGGCACCAGAGGGGGCAATAGCCTGAAGGAGTGGAGAGCCCGTACAAGTTCCAGCACTCTGACTTGGATGACAAATGCATGGGCCAAATCTCAGCCAGACCTACACTAAGAGGCAATCTCTGCTTAACTTCTTATTATAGAAAACTGGGAACATCCACAGAATGAGAAGGAATAGTGTAATCAGACTTCAGGCATCTGTCACTCAGATCCAGAGGCAAACTGTAAGGCTCGATGTGCCAACCTCCAAGTCGCCCTGCCGGCACTTCTCCCACTCCAAATATCATAGGCTATGGGGCTTCATTCATCTGTCTATCCATTCATTCACTCAGCAAACAGTGGCTAAGCTCCTTCTATGGGACAGACATGGGGCAGGCCTGGGGAATACAACGGGATCAAAACCAGGCCAAGTCCCTGCCCCAAGAAGCTCGCATCCCCTGGGGGCTGCAGACATCGACCCACGATCACCAGATCAATGTCCCTTATTTTAGGACTTTTTTTTTTCCCAAACAGCCCAGACAAGGATTTTATTTGTTTTTACAATTAATGAACGCTTTTCAGACCATGAGGAAGGAATCAAAACTAAATTCCAGAGCCCAGCCCCAGGCTCTGCAGGCTCATCCAGAACCCAGCTTCACCCAGAGCTCCCCCAGCTCACAGAGAAAAGCCACTCTCTCCCTTGACACCTTCATCTCGGCCCCAGCCACCAATGTCTCTCTCTGGAATTATTACAACCACCAACACCCATGCAGGCTACAAGCGTCTGCGAGCCTGCAGGATCTACCTCCCATCCACCCTGGCATCATCCCTCCCTTCTCCTCCTCTCCTCTCCTCCTCCAAACCAGGCTCCTGCACCACACACACACCTGCCACAGGGCCTTTGCACTCCAAGAGGCTCTTCCCCAAAATCCACATGGCTCCTTCCCTAGATTCCCTCAGATCTCTGCACAAATGCAACCATATGAGAAAAAGCTTCCTGGCCACCATGCCCAGGTCCTCCTGCCCCATCCCCACCCCAGCCTCTCGGGTCTCTTTCTTTATTCCTTTCCATAGCATGTCTCCCACCTGACATAAGATCCAGCAAGCTATTGTGTTTACCGACAGTCTCCCCTCACTCCCTGGAATGGAAGCTCCAGGAAGGCAGGGGGTTGGCCCTCTTGTTCCCTACTATATCCCAGTGTTAATGAACTCAATGCCATGCTAGTTTGTCTATCAGAAACAGAATTTGTTTTGCACAAAACTCCCTTTCCATTCATTCACACACCTGGCATCAGTTGGGCACCATGTGGTTACATGTCCCAGTTGAGTCTCACTGGCAGGTATGTGAGGACTATGGGTACCATCGATTTCAATGTCATTTCTCTCCTCACAGAGGCTGGAGACAATCATCTACTCAAATCTCCCCTCCGGATGAGAACCCCACCTGACTTCAGGTATCAAGGAATCTTCCAATGAGCTCTAGAGAGCAGTGGTAGTGACATCCCAAGGTGACAATGGCACCCACAGGAGTAACGCATCTGCAGCACTCAAGCTCTTCTGCACACACACAGGTCACCCCCTTGAGCTCCAAGTTCCACATTTTTCTGAGCAGCCGCTGAGCTGACCTTATTTCTTACAAACATTGCTAATTGCAAGGCCTCTGGGGACAGGTCTGTTTGTTGCTGCAGCCCAGGAAGCATCATCAAGTCACACACTTTCCAAATGTTTAGGACACACTGCTGGGCTGTGACCATCCAAGTCAGTGTCAGGTACCTTCCTTGGGCCAAGAACTCAGTGTTCAATTACCTAGGATGATTCACTTGTTACGGCCCCACAGGACAGCTAGTTAAGGACTCAACTATCAAGCCCAAAGACAGGGCATTAACTACCAATGCAGCTGCCTGTGTTTAAAGTAGAGCAGCCTCTGCAAACAGCCTAACTCCAGACCCAATGGAGCCCCTGAAATTATCATATCATACGGCCCCAGAGGCCATGACTCCATAGAACTATGCTGCTTGAAGGGAAAGAAGAAGCCGCTCTTAGGGCAGAAATCAAACACAAAAAGGCAGTCCAATCTGAATCCTATAGCAATGGAGAGGAATCCATGGCCAGATGCCGCACATGCAGTTTCCATAGCAGCAAGGAGCTGCCTGGGACCCAGCCACTCAGGTCTTTATGCTGGGTATTTTTAAAAACATTTTAACGTTTTTTCTTGTTTTTTTTTTTTTTCTTTTTTTTTGAGACGGAATCTCCTTCTGTCACCCAGGAGGAAGTGCTGTGGCACAATCTCAGCTCACTGCAACTTCCATCTCCCAAACTCAGATGATTCTTTTGCCTCAGCCTCCCGAGTAACTAGGATTACAGGTGCATGCCACCACACCTACCACACCTGGCTAATTTTTGTATAGTTTCTTTTTAGTAGAGATGAGGTTTCACCATGTTGGGCAGGTTGGTCTCAAACTCTTGACCTCAAGTGATCCGTCCACCTCAGCCTCCCAAAGTGCTGGATTACAGGCATGAGCCACTGCGCCTGGTCTTAACTTTTTTATAACATTTTATAGCACTAGGTTAGTTTGTTTCCTTTAAAGAAGAGTTTTCTTGAGTGATTCTATTATGCAGGAAGCCTACATGTACTTGATATCTAGATATATTTGTACTTTTATTAATAAAAGTAGAAAAGATATGTGAATGTTACAGGTAGAAACACAGCGGCTGTCTTCCTTAAAGGCAATGCACCTGGTTTTGCTGCATTTTCTAAATATGCAAGAAATAATTCACCACCAGCTTCTCAAGAGATGAGGGGAAAACCACCTGGAAAACATTGTTTCCTCTCCTGCTTGGCACATAGTGGGTTTTAAAAAAAAGGCAAGCATGAAAGAAACTGTCCAGTTGTTTTAAGAGTCTCTGGGTTTTTCCTCCCAAGAGATACTTGAGGAATAAAAATGTCCACCATTTGCTCATTCTGAGCCCATCTACTGAATAAAAAAGCTAATTCCTCTAGCCTTCCATATTCCTTGAACCAAAGCCTCTCCTTGTTGATTTGTTTTTACAAATGAATCCAGGTTCAGATTAAGATTAAGTTGTGGCCGGACACAGTGGCTCATGCCTGTTAATCCCAGCACTTTAAGAGGCTGAGGCAGAAGGATCGCTTGAGCCCAGGAGTTAAAGATCAGCCTGGGTCATATACTGAGAAGCCATTTCTACAAAAAGTTGTTTAAAAAGTTAGCCGAGTGTGGTGGCTGATGCCTGTAGTCCCAGCTACTTGGGAGGCTGAGGTGGAAAGATTACTTGAGCCTGGGAGGTTGGGGCTACAGTAAGCTGTGATTGTCCCAGTGCACTCTACCCTGGGTGACAGACCAAGATACTGTTTCAAAAAAAAAAAAAAAACAAATTAGTTGTGACAAAATGAATGAAGAGTAAACATGTCTCCTCCATTTACACTTTGACTATACAGAGGTGGTCTTCCTTAGCAGGTCAAATGACACAGAGGGAAAAAGAGGAGGTACCCCCCAAAACAAGTAGCCCCTCAACTGGATCCAGCCTCTGTGCTGCCTGTCTTCTCGTCTTCCTGTCATTTTCAACAGAACTGCCTGTCACAGGCAGGAGCATCGGTCATGGGCAGGAGCATTGGTCACAGCCAGGGACCGCCACAGAACCTCAAAACACAAAACCCCGAACCAGCCGCCTACCTTCATGCTTATAGGTCATCTCCTGGCAGCCAGAGAAGTACAGGCACACCAGGGCGCAGAGACACAGGAAGAAAGAGAAGTACAGCACGAAGAGGACATATTCCATGGCGGCGCGACACTGCAATCACACCAGCCCTGCGCGTAGGCTTAGGCGAAAGCCGCATCTTCGGCATCCATTTTCAGGGCTTCCTCCAGTCCTGGGAAAAAGCACCAATTCTCTCCCCACGCACTCCCCTTTCCTCTCACACATCCGCCCGAGTGTCTCCACGGCTTCCTGGGGATTCGTCTGCAGCAGAGTCCCAAGAACAGGAGTGTGTTGGAAGACGCACCTTCACTAAGAGGGATGCCGGCTCCAGGGCAGAGCCCAGACGCTGGTCCCGCCAACCGTGGGCTGAAGGGAGAGGTTTCCAGGGGCAGACTGGGGTGCATTCGTCACAGAGGACAGCTTCTGAGCCAGTTTATTATCTAGGGACCTTCCTCGCAGATCGCATCCTCCCTGAGCCAAGAGCCTGTTGTCAACACCATTGCACAGGTCCTGGGTCCCCGGACAATCACAAGACCCTGGGGCAGCACTAGCAACGGCAACACGGGGAGAGATTCTCCCTCAGGACCCAAACCCAGGAGCTGCCTCTGTCCTCATGTGTTTGGAAAATTTCTCTGCTGATCCCTAACTGCCTCATATGCACCTAGACTTGCCAAATTCATCAGTTTCTCTACCATCATTTTGTCAGCATTTGTTTCACCATTTTTAGAGGCCAAAACAAACCATTATCTAATGGAAAAACTAATTTTTTGAACTAGATCGAAGTCTTCAAAGGTTCCCCTGCCCAGAAGGGGTGTCTCTGAGAGTCTTCCATTTCTTGGAGAAGCTTCACCAGACATAACATCAAAAGCAAAAACCCTCATGCTGGAGAAAAAAACGGACAGACTACCATAAAAAAGTAAAACATCTGCACTTTGACAGACACCAAAGCAATATTAAAGGGCAACCTTCACTTCCCGGGTTCAAGCCATTCTCTTGCCTCAGCCTCCTGAGAAGCTGGTATTACAGGCACCCGCCACCACGCCTGGCTAATTTTTGTATTTTTGGTAGAGACAGCATTTCACCATGTTGGTCAGGCTAGTCTCAAACTCCTGACCTTGTGATCCGCCCACCTTGGCCTCCTAAAGTGCTGGGATTACAGGCATGAGCCACTGTACCTGGCCATGACTGTAGTTTTAGATTGTATTGTTTAGTGAATAATGAAAAGGAAAAAAGTCCAGGAGGTGAAGGTTGCAGTGAGCCGAGAAGGTGCCACTGCACTCCAGCCTGGTTAACAGAGTGAGACTCTGCCTCAAAACAGAAAGAACAGGACAAAAGTCTGTATATGTTCAATATAGATGCAACCACTCATTTTTTTTTTTCCTGAATGTTTTCAATCAGAGGTTGGTTAAATCCACAGATATGAAACCCATAGGTAGAGAAAGCCAAGTGTACTGAAGGCCTGTGGCCTGTGGTAGAGAAGAAAGAGAAGCTTCTTAGTTAGTCCTGAAATGCAACCCTGGATTTAAAAACCTGCTCGGGCCCTGATGGATTGAAGTATCAATTCCATCCAGCCCCGCACGATACCAGGATTAAGTAGGAACATGGGAGAAAACTTGGTCCACATTGAATCTTGATAAAAAGAAAAAATGCTGGTGGGCCCAGGAAACAGTGAATTGAAAAGACCTTAAACCCGCTCAGGAAAGTTTCTATGCAGATCCCCAAATTTGGCCTTCTAATGGCACGGAACTATCTTCATTAAAGTGACCACACATCACCGTTCTTCTGGGACAATCCAGTGTCATAAAAGTACATTCTTCCAGTAAAGGCAATTCGCTTCTTCAGCCAACACCTATTTAGAGACTATTTAGTCAAAACCTGCTCTGTGCCAGGCAGTGATCAGGCCACAGTGGGTAGGACAGACACAGACCCTGTCCTTCCCTGTTGTACAGGAAATTTAGCAAATCATGATTCAATTTTAACCCTTTGTGAATTTCTCCTCTCATAAACACATTCAGAAATCAGGAAGAATGGCCAGGCATGCGCAATGATGCCTGTAATCCCAACACTTTGGGAAGCCAAGGCAGGTGGATCATTTGAGGTCTGGAGCTCGAGGCCAGCCTGGCCAACATGGTGAAACTCTGTCCCTATTAAAAATACAAAATTAGGCAGGCATGGTGGCACATGCCTGTAATTCCAGCTGCTTGGGAAGTTGAGGCAGGAGAATCGCTTGAACTCAAGAGATGGAGGCTGCAGTGAGCCGAGATCGCTCCATTGCACTCCAGCCTGGGCAACAAGAGCAAAAAGTCTGTCTCAAAAAAACAAAACAAAAAGAAAGAAATCAGGAAGAAGGGGGAAAAATAAACCTCTTTTCAATTCCGGGCATTCTGATACAGACTTGAAAAATAAAGTCTTGGCTCAACAAGGGATTTTTCAAAACCCCACATGGAAGCTCTATGGGGTGTGTAACGCCACAGCACATCCCTTTAACGGGACAAACTGCACACCCATTAGATTTGTGCCTTTTAAGCATACGTCCCATGGTAAAAGTGGCTGTTACACACACTCCCAGCAGCTGTGCAGAATGCTGACACTGTTCTGTGAGGCAGTGGGGTGGGGTGGGGGCGATGTTCTGTGGTCAAAGCCTCCTCACCTTCAGAACCACATTTCAACATCTGGGAATCTATGTGTGGAAATGATTCTGACTATGGGCACAGCTTTCCACACAAAAGCTGTTTGCTGTGGCGACATTTACAGAAGCAGCAAGTCCAAAGGTAGAGGAAAGGGTAGCTAAATAATGGTGCAGTCACTTAATAACATGTTCAACAGTCAGGGAATAAAACAGAGCTGACCCAGAAAAAGCTGTCTGCACAAACAGAGGCACATTTACTGCAGCATCATTCACAGGGCCGAGGGGCTGAAAGCAACGTGCTCAGAGATTACAGGATGGTAAACCAGTTTACAGCCCATCTCTTCAACAGATTATGTAGCCATAAAAATTTATATTTACAATGACAGCTATCACATGGATAAAGGCTTGCAGTATAACGTTAAATAAAACCCAGGGTGCAAACGTGTATACTATAGTTACAGCTGGGGAAATGCATTAAAACAGCAACGCCAACGTGCCGGGAGGCACCGCGGGTGATAGATCACTTTTTACTTCCCAGATATTCTATAACGTGATTCTATTTCTTCTATAAAAGTATATATTTAAATATAAACAAGTTCTACTCCAACCACTTCCCATTTCTGAGTTTCTAATATCAATGTGCGGAGACTTGCCCGGTGTTCGACTCGGCTTGGTGGGGAAAGCTTGGGCCTTGGAGCCTCAGACTTGAGTCTAAAACTCGGCCTTGTCAACTCAATTTTTCTCTCTTTTTAAAATATTTTATATCTCTATGTTTTTTGTTGCTGTAAAATTGAAAAAATAATTCCAACTACATGGGGTGGCTGTGAGAATTCAATGAGATTGTATAAATACTCATCCGAGAATCCAGGACCTAGAAAATCATCAATGAGCCAGACCGCCGCAAGTGGCATTACCTGAATGCCACCAGGAGGCAGCCTGGGAGCCATACTGTACCCAGCAACTCCAATGTGCCGGGAGGACCGTCAGTGACATTCTACCTGTGTGTCTTTGTGTCTTCACATATAAGGCCACCACTCATGCTGGATTAGGATTTCACCCTACTCCAGTGTGACTTCATGGTAATTTAACTAATTACATCTGCAATAATCCTATTTCCAAATAAGTCACATTCTGAGTTACTGGGGTTAGGACCTTAACCTATCGTAGATAGATAGATAGATAGATAGATAGATAGATAGATAGATATAGATTTTATGTGGCCCACAGATACATATTTTACAGGTTGAGTGTACCTTATCTCAAATGCTTGGGACCAGAAGGAATTTTGGATGTTTATCAGATTTTGTAATATTTGCAGAATAAGGTATCTTGGGGATGGCACCCAAGTCTACCCATGAAATTCATTTGGTTCACATATATTTTATATACGATACATAGCCTGAAGGGGATTGTATATAATGTTTTAAATAATTTTGTGCATGAATCAAAGTTTTGACCATGTTTTGACTGCAACCGTCACATGAGGCTGAGTGTGGAATTTTCCACTCCTGGCCCCATGCTGGTGCTTAGAAAGCTTCAGATTTTGGAGTATTTTGGAATTTGGGTTTTTGGATTAGGGATGCTTAACGCTGTATTTGGACCACAGCATTACAGACATTTAAAATCCAACATTTACCAGCATTTAAATCCTTCGATTTCACATAAAGTAAGGTGTTATGGATTAAACCATATCCCCCAAAAAGACAGGCTGCAGTCCCAACACCAGAACCTCAGAATGTGACTTATTTGGAAGTAGAATCATTGCAGATGTCATTAGTTAAGTTATCATGAGGTCACACTGGAGTAAGGTGGACTCCTAATCCAGCCTGAGTGGTGGCTTTATAAGTGAAGCCACAGAGACACACAGGTAGAATGTCACTGACAATGAAGGCAGAGACTGGAATTCTAGCTGCAAACCAAGGACACCCAAGATTGCTGGGAAGCCACTCTAAGCTAGGAGAAGGCAAGGAAGGGTCTGCGATAGGTTCTGGAGGGAGGGAGCACGGCTCTACCAACACCTGAATTTCTGCATTCTGGCCTCTAGAACTGTAAGACAATACAATACATTTTTTCCTTTTTTTTTCTGGAGACAGAGTCTTGCTCTGTCACTGAGGCTGGAGTGCAGTGGCACAAACATAATTCACTGCAGCCTTGACCTTCTGGGCTCAAGCAAACCTTCTGCTTCAGCCTCCCAAGTCGCTGGGACTTCAGGCACCATCAAATCCAGCTAATTTTTACAATTTTTTGTAGAGACAGGGTCTTGCTACATTGCGCAGGCTGGTCTCAAACTCCTGGGCTCAAGCGATCCACCAGCTCTGGCCTCTCAAAGTGCTGGAATTACAGGCATAAGCCACAGTGCTCAGCCTTTTTCTGTGGCTCTAGGCCACTGATTTTGTAGTACTTTGTTAAGGCAGCCCTAGGAAGCTAATAGATAAGGATTTACATTTCTCTTGAAAGACTGGACTATCTGACACCACCGGTCCACCTTCTTATAGCAACCAGGATTCAGGGCCCAGTTTGCCACAGTCCCCACCACTCCCTATTGTCACCCTGACACCAAGACCATATGTCCTTGGCCATTCACTATCACATTTGCACAGCCATTTTCCTTATTGATGAGAACTATTTCTCTACAACCACATCTCAATCAAAAGATAAACTAAGCAGGACGCTTGCATTCAATAAAAAGGAGACCAGCCTGGCCAACATGGTGAAACCCTGCCTCTACTAAAAATACAAAAATTAGCCAGGCCTGGTGGCAGCCGCCTATAGTCCCAGCTACTTGAGAGGCTGAGGCAGGAGAATCACTTGAACCTGGGAGGTAGAGGTTGCAGTGAGCCAAGACTGCGCCACTGCACTCCGGCCTGGGTGGCAGAGCAAGACTCAGCCTCAAAAAAAAAAAAAAAAAAAAAAGACGAGGAGACCTGTGTCTTTGTGGAAGTGAAAAATAGATTTACAGGTTTAAATGCAAACTACGTCTTTTTTTTTGGTATCAGCTCCTATGTGCTCTTTGCATTCCAAGTTGGTCTCTGTGGGCATTTGAATTTGCCAAGCCCAGCTCCCTCGGACACTGTTACTAGGAAATAGCAGATCTATATTTTCCAAAAAGCCTGCAGTTCTGCGTGATTTCAAAAAAACACAAAGCTCTTGATTTGTTTCAGAACGGGGTATGTTCTGATATAAATCAATCCTGAAAGTCCCTTAAATCCTTCAAAAGCTTTAAGTATTTATGTTTTTAATTTTGGGTGAATATATCCTGAGGCCTAAGTAGAGAATTCATCAGAAGTTTTCCATGAATAAATTACAATAACTGGGTCGCATCACACGGCCATATTTATGTTGCTTTGAGAGACGGTGATGACAGGCTTTTCATCATCAGGCATGCAGAGATGTGTGTGTCTCTGCTTCAGGATCCCTCTGTGAAACCTCCCCCAATTCCATGAGCTATCAGCCCTGCAGATCTGTGACACAGTGCAAGGCAGGGCAGGTGTATCATCGAAGGCTCACCTTGGGCGGTTTCAGACTTTTCCCTCGGTGCCTTTTAGAGCGCAACAGCCGTTCTCTCTCCTAGAAGGAAACACAACAGTTGGCATTTCCAGCCGGCTTCACATCTCACGAAACAAAGCCACTGGCTCTCAGAGGGAGCTGTGCTTGCCCATCAGCGCCAGGTATGGCTAGTTCAAGTTCTAAGGGCCCAGGTGACGGCTGCTTCTCTGAACTGAGAGCTACGGGGAGGGTTTATTATCCATCTTTTGACTTTATTGTTATTTCATTGAAATATATTTTTCATCATAAGCTGCATTGAGTCTTTTATGTAATGAAGGAAAGATGGATGCATGGATGGATGGATGGATGGATGGATGGATGGATGGATGGATGATGGATGCATAGATAAGTAGATGGAAACATGAAAGAATGGGTGAGTGGATGGATGGATGGATGGATGGACAGATGAAAGGAAGAAAGAGAGAAGTTAAAGTGGTAGAGAGAGATGGCGGCAGCCAAAATGAACATGACAATTATAATCAAAGCCTTTTCTAGAATTCTGATCACTAGATTTTCTATTCTTTGAAGACCAGTGCATGGAACCATCACACACCCTCTCAGGTGAGCAGAACACATTCTGCTTCTAAGATCCAGCTAAAGCTCCCTGCAGGTCTTCCCTGCCTGTTACCTAAGCTCCTTTCACAGAGAGCTGCAGAATTCTCTGGATGTAATTCCCCACTTGCTTAACATGCTCACCCCGCTTTGATAGATGCACACCCCATATACATGTCCAAAAAGCACACAGACAGACTTAGCTAAGTGCTGTTCTGATTATACAGTTCAAGTTTGTGGGCTCAAACTCACAGTCTGCAACTGCTAAGCTAAAAACCAACCAACCAAACAAACAAAAAGCCTTCTCTGGAACAGATCATGCCCAGTCTCTCAAGGGCATAAGACATCCTTAAACCTGATGCTGCCTCTTAACCACAGCAAACCAGGGAGATTTGAGAAGAGGGTAGCCATGGAAACCGTCCCCAGGTACCAGTGATCTCATTTAAGCCAAGGCCTCTTGATGGCAGAATGAAGCAGGCATGAGCACACCAGGGTGAGCTTGGGGCACCCCAAAGTCAGCACTGTCTGACCCTGACTGAGCTCAGTGAACCACCCTGAGCCCCAACGCCCGTTCCTGACACCCATGTCACCCGGTACCACCCACACCAGGCGCAGCCGCACCGGCCATGCTAGATGTACCAGTGAGAGGTCATCAATGACGTGCTGCTGCTCCAGCACCTGCAGCCTCAGGAACTCGATCTCCTGCTCATCCCTGGTTAGGCTGAGGTCGTTCAGGGAGGTGTGCCGCTTCAGAGACGCCTGCGCCGACAGCTTTTCTTTCTGCAGCCACAGGGAGAGAGACCATTGTAGCGTTACCCACCAACGTTTGTTAGGGACAGCGCTGGAGTGGGGCTTAGGGGTGCAGAGACAGAAGGATGGATGGGAGGGTGAAAGAGATGATGACCTGATATGGTTTGGCTGTGTCCCCCCGCCCGAATCTCATCTGGAATTGTAGCTCCTATAATTCCCATGTGTTATGGCAGGGGCCCAGTGTGAGATAATTGAATCATGGGGCTGGTTCCCCCATACTGTTCTGATGGTTGTGAAGAAGTCTCTGATGTTTTTATAAGGGCTTTCCCCTTTTACTTAGCTCTTAATCTCTCATCTGTGCCACATAAGACGTGCCTTTAGCCTTCTGCCAGGTGGAAGTGTGAGTCCATTAAACCTCTTTATCTTTATAAATTACCCAGTCTCAGGTATGTCTTTATCAGCAGTATGAAAATGGACTAATATGTGGCCACCTTGTCCTGTGCTGGAAGCAGGGACAGGGCAGACCAAAACCAAGACCAACGTGGGGCTGACCGTGCACGCTGCTGACCGGAAGGCCTGGGCAGGGCCTGGGTGTAGAAGATGACATCTGAAATGAGCCTAGAAAGCTGGGAGGGGAAGGTGAGGACTTCACAAGACAGCAAATCACACACACACACACACACACACACACACACACACACACACCCCTGCACCTGCTGTGGTACAGACAGTGGAGCGTGCATGCTCTCAGCACCTCCGTCTTCCCAGTTGTGAAACAGGAGTTGATACTACTCTGAACAATGAACCTGAAAGCATTCTGTAAACTGTCAACTACAAGACACCCACCCTGACCACAAACACCAGGCATCCTAGCTAGAGGAAAAATGCCCTCTGCAGAGCATTGCCAAAGATCATCGTAATGGCTTTCACATACTGGGTGTCCTACGAGGTCTTTGCATGCAATCATTTCTTCCTCTTGATGATCCTACAGTGTTGATATTTTCATTCCCATTGTATGCATGAAGAAACAGGCTCAGAGAGAATGGGGGATGTGTTTAAGGACACAGCTGTCTGACTCTCTGGCACAAGCACCCACAGCACGGTGAATGCAAGACAGATGGAGAGAAGGAAGAGACGTCTGACAGACGCTGCTCCTGGTGCTTCGTGGGGAGGTGGGTGGCGGGTGGGCCCCAGAACATGTGGACCGGAAGGTTCAGGGCTGGAGAATCCCAGATAGAGATGGGAGTGCCAGGGCTGGCCCCACGGGGCCCACGGCTCACCATTTCCACATTTTCCCTCGTGAGGTTCTTAATTTTCTCCTCCATCCTCTGTATACTCTGCAACAAATCCTCATTCTTCTTGTTCATCCTCTTGTTCTTCTCCACCAGAGGCTTCAGCTGAACCTCAGTCTCTCGCGAGCGTTTCAGCTGTGGTTGGAAACAGACACAGAGGCTCAGACAACTTGAAGATGGATGGCCAAGGTCATAGCACCAAGACGAGCAGAGACTCAACCCGGTCCCTGTTAGGACCCCTTCTGAGGCCAGTGTCCTGGGTGACGCACTTGTTTGCTAGTTGCATGACGACGGGCAAGTTCTCAGCCTCAGTTCCTCATCTATCAAATGAGAATCATGGCAGCTCCTGTCTCCTAGGCACGTGGTGTGAATTAAATGCATGCTGGTAGTCTCCTCAGGGTTATTTTCATGGAAAGAATTAGAAACAACTTCACTATCTATCAATATTTTGACAACCACAGTCACAGCTGCCATG
The DNA here is from genome assembly GCA_004027715.1 of Plecturocebus donacophilus. Taxonomy (NCBI): domain Eukaryota; kingdom Metazoa; phylum Chordata; class Mammalia; order Primates; family Pitheciidae; genus Plecturocebus; species Plecturocebus donacophilus. The sequence continues at coordinate 59,338 of PVKP010004253.1, read as the reverse complement.
TGTGAAGGGGGAACTTTCCCCATCCCTATTTTATAAACAAAGAAGAACCTGAGTCCAAGGGGAGGAGGCAATGGGACCACTTCACAAAGAAAGTGCCAAGAATGCTTTACATTTCTGCAAAGATTGGTCGTTTGATTTCATCAAGAATCAAACACAAGGGACTGACTCTAGAGCCCTGCTTTTCCTCCCCAGGCTGTAAATGTTAAGGTAAAATATTCTGATAGTATAGGCTGAAATATAAAATGTACCATGTGACCCATCCATTCTACTTCTAGAAACCTCCCCTGCCAAAAAACTGCCATGTAGAAGATACACGTGTGTCTTTACTGACTTGAACCTTTATTTCAAATCAGTAAAGACACACGTATATCTTCTACATGGCATTTTTCTTTCTTTTTTTTTTTTGAGACAAGAGGTAGACACTATGACATGGGTCATTTTGACAAAGGGCCTCACTTTGTCACCCAGGCTGGAGTGCCCTGGCATGATTTCAGCTCACTGCAGCCTTGACCTCCTGGACTCAAGTGATCTCCCATCTCACCCTCCCACGTAGCTGGAACTACAGGTGTGCACCACTGTGCCCAGTTAATTAATTTTTTTTTTGTATTTTTAGAGATAGGGTTTTGCCTTGTTGCCCAAGCTGGTCTCGAACTCCTGAACTCAAGGAATCTGCCCACATTGGTTTCCCAAAGTGCTGAGATGACAGGTATGTGGCACCTCACAGGAATCCAGAAATCGGCAGCAGCCTTAAGATCCACCATTGGGAAGAGAGTTGAATAGAACATGGTATACCCACACAATGGACTACCAACCAAGCAGCTGGTAAAAAGACAGAGACAGATCTTTAAGCACTGATGGCAAGTGCTGTAATTGATCAGTGGACTGAAAAAAGCAAGTTGCAAAACAATACACAGCAGGGGGTGGGGGGAATCCCAATTCATAACCACAAAATTAAAAAAAGTCTCTTGGTGGGTTTCAAGGTATTTATTTAAGCATTAAAAACATGTAAGAACCACCCCAAACTAGCAGTAGTTACCTCATGATTTTAAGATTGAGGTCAGGTGCAGTGGCTCATGCCTGTAATCTCAGCATTTTGGGAGGCTGAGGCAGGCAGATCACTTGAGGTCAGGAGTTCAAGACCAGCCTGACCAACATGAGGAAACTCTGTTACTACTAAAAATACAAAAATTAGCTGGGCGTTGTGGTGGGTGCCTGTAATCCCAGCTACTCAGGAGGCTGAGGCAGGAGCATTGCTTGAACCCAGGAGGGGAGGTTACAGTGAGCTGAGATGGCACCATTTCAGTCCAGCCTGTGCAACAGAGCAAGACTCTGTCTCAAAAAAAAAAAACAAAGATGAAGCGTTGGCAAACTTATCAGTTTCTACTTTTAACTACTTCAGTCTGATCTGACGTGTTTCCAGAAGCCTGTGTTTTTCCTAATCCACTCAGTAAACTATTTTGCAGTTCATGAGTATTTATGAGCTTATAAATATTTAAATGAAAAGTAGAAACATAGTATTAGATGTACAGTCTGATTAAAGCCACAAAAATATGTCTTTAAAAATATGGGAAGGACGCCTATAATCCCAGCACTTTGGGAGGCCAAGGTGGGCGGATCACAATCAGGAGATCGAGACCATCCTGGCCATGGTGAAACCCTGTCTCTAGTAAAATACAAAAAAATTAGCCAGGTGTGGTGGCGTGTGCCTGTAGTCCCAGCTACTCAGGAGGCTGAGGCAGGGGAATCACTTGAATCCAAGAGACGGAGGTTGCAGTGAGCCACGATCATGCCACTGCATTCCAGCCTGGCAAAATAGCAAGACTTCGTCTCAAAAAAAAAAAAAAAAAAGCTAGAAGGAAGTGAATTTATTTTGATCCTGTTAAAGTTGTGAAGAGGTGATACTTAACTGACACTTGTCATCACTCATTTTTTTCAAATATTCTGCGGATATACTTCCCTTCATTAAAAGTTAGAACAAACATAAAAATTATGAGGCCTCTGTCAAGAAGTTGATGTATCAACTGCCATTACATAAAAATTAGTTTTGCTGTTATCTGGAAAATGTAAACGTATTCATGAAATTGCTATTTTTACTGGGGATTTCTTTTTTAACCAGAAGTCCGTGTCCATTATTTTAAAAATTAATGTATAAATTTTATTTTACAAGTATATAAAATTTTATGCAAAAAAGTAAATAGGTAAGCACAAATTAAAATTACCCATAATTATGCCACCTAAAAGAACAACTTCTAATAACCAAGATGATGACAATGTTTTCTTGTTCTGTAAACTACTTTTTTCATTTAATTTACTATGAATGCATTTCCATGTCAATTAAGTAGGGTCTCCATCACCAATCTTAATGACAGTATAGAATTCATTGTATAAATATTCCATAGTCACTCAGCCCAGTGCTTTACTATTGAACAATTGGGTTTTTTAGTTTTTTAATTTTTGATTTGCTTTGGGTTTGGTTGTTAATGTAAACAACACTGCAATGAACATCCTCGCCATGCTTCTCCCAGAACTTCTACAATTGTTTGCTAAAGATAAATTCTGCAAAAACAAATGGCAGTAAGAGATTTCTTCAGTGAGTGTGTTAGATTTTTAATCAAAAAGAAGTAAGAAAGAAAGTTCAGAGAACCAGAAGGCCTCTGCATTAACTTTCTGTGCAGAGCATGTTCTGGGGACCCAGGGCCCCTTCCTTGCACCCTATGAGCCACCATCTTTCTCTCGGAGGCTGCTCACCAGTTCATTCCTCTCATCTGCCAATAGCGTATTTCTGTCTTCCAGCTTCCGTATCACTGAATTCAGTTCAGCAATTTTTAGTTGAAATCGCCTCACATCTCGTTCATCCATATGTTGATCCTAAAAAGAAAGTCAAGATGCAAATGTACTTTGAAGAAGCTGTGTGGAGCCTTCTTAGAAAATTCACATGACATAATGGGTGAGATCCTTATTCAGGGGCCCACATGCCACACAGCAAGGTGGGGAACACCCAGGCACACTGCACACCTTCAGAAGACTGCATCTAGAAGCCCACTGAGACTTCGAACCCTTCTGTGGCTCCCTGGGTACCTTGTGGTTGGACCCCTCCTATCCTGCATTCTTACAAAGGTCACTACACACTGGCACCTCACACAGTGTCCAGCACAAAGAATTCATAACATCCCCTCCAATACTGAGTGAATGAATGAATGAATGAATGAATGAATACATGCTGCTTCACTGTCCTTTGTGACAAGCTGACCAGAAGAATTTCCCGTAGAAAAAAGAACGGGGAGGGGGAACCAGCCTAAGTCTTCCACAAGCTGCTGCCCCTCACCTGGGTGCCCATGAGCTCCACCATGTCCCCGATCCCAGGCGGGAGCTCCCTCTTTGGGCTACTGTGGTGCCGCTCGGCCTCCTTGACCTGAACCAGCTGCTCATCCAAAGCCTCTTTCTGCAGAAGCAGCTTCTGGGTCTGCCCAGCTTGCACGCCAAGTTCCTTCTCCAAGGCCAGAATCACACGGTCTTTCCCTTTGATCTCATCCATCTGAAAAGGAGAAAGAATAAGTAGTCAACCCTAGGGGATCGTGACCAACGAAATCTCTCCCCTGCCTGGGGCCTTAGGCCCAGGGAAAGGTCAAAGCAGTGTCTTGGGCCTGGGTCAACTGAATTCAGTAAACTCTGGAGGCAGAGCAAGCATAGCCTGCAGACGATGGCCTGTTCCTGTCACTCCCCCAGGACAAAGAAGACAGAGCTAGGGGCTAAAGCATGGACAGATTCAACCTGACACGCATACTGACATCTGTGTATGCTCCTGTCTCTCTCACCTTAATGAAATAAAATAAAACCCTACCAGCCCCCAGCCAGGCCTCTGCAGCTCAGCTTCTTGGCAGAGTTGGCTTCTCTCCCATCTCCAAGGCCATGTCTCCCTCTCAGTCATTGACCCTCTCCTGCCTGGCCACAGCTCCTCAACCCCCACCACCAGACAGCTCCTGCTAAGGTCACCAGTGCTCTCCTGGCCATCGAACCCACCAGACAACTTTCTGTTCTCCCGCCCTCGCTCCTCACCAGCGTCTGACCCCGTCACCCCCTGACTCACAACCTCCTGCTCCCTCTCCCCAAGGCCACTTCTGTTTCTACCTTCTTTACAAGCTGTCTTGCTCTGGCTGCCATTGAAGCCTGGAGTTTCCAAGGCTTGGGCCTCTTCTCACTCTGTATCCTCTCCCAGGCAGCCAGGTCCTCCTTGACGGCATCAACCCCACATATGCAGCAAATCTGAAACACACACCCAGCCCTGGCTTCTCTCTCAGCTCCACAGTCATAAAACTAGCTGGCTGCTTGACACCTCTGCTTGGATCTTGGAGGGACCACAGCCTCTCCACATACCAACCTGAACTTAATCTTCAGCTTACCCCAGGGCTATCTTGTCCAGCCTTCCCACGAGGGAGTGTCAGAGGACACAGGCTCAACACAGTGTTGAACACATTCCACATGGGTGACAGTGTGGAAACCACACCAGAAAAGTGTGTGGAGGAAGTGTCAGCCCCAGGTCACTCACTCTGGCTTTTTCTGGATGCTCCAATGAGGGCCCTGCCCTGGTTGAACAGAAGCACCCCCAGGACCCATGCCCTTCCCAGAACTTCAGAATGGGATCTTATCTGGAAAGAGGGTAACTGCAGGTGCAATCAGTTAAGACGAGGTCATCCTGGAGCAGGATGGGGCCTTATGACTGGTGTCCTTATGAGAGCAGAAGAGAGAGACAGAGGGGAAGGCCATGTGAGGACAGAGGCCGAGGCTGGAGGGACACAGAATCAAGCAGAGGAATTCAAGGTCTATCAGCAACACCAGCAGCAGGAAGAGGATGGGAAGGATCCTCTTCTACAGCCTTAGGGGGAAATGTGGTCATGCAGACATGATGATTTCAATCTCCTGGTCTCCAGAACTGTATAGGAACACTTTTTCTGTCATGTTAAGTCATGAAGTGTGAGGTCATTTGCTGCAGGGGCCTCAGGGAAACTGACACAAAAGCTCTTCCCGCTCAACCAGCTCATGTAGCAGGTTACATTTCAGTGGATTAAAATCCAAAGCTCTTACTTCTAAATCATATACTTTGATTTCAGACATGACTGCCACAGCAGAGAATTTGGGTTAAGGACCCTGTTCTGATGATAGCAGAGAGAAGCAAGCTAAAATCCTACCCACCCCCGAACCCTTACCATATGACTTTAGCAGGTTGGGGCACCTCTCTGATTCAGCTTCTGTCTCTGTAAAATGTGGACAATAAGAGCACTTTAGAACAAACCCTAATTGCCGAGGAGCTTTAGAGCAACAATGGAAAGAATATGGCTCAGCACCTGGCATATTGCAAGCCCGCCACTGGTGTTTGCTGCCCCTGTTAATCTCTTTTAACCCCTAGGGAACACGTGGCTATTTTATTTTAAAAGAAGACCACTAAAAACTGAAAAAAAAAAATCATAGAGATGAGAGAAAAAAGGAAATGGTATCCCTAGATTCCAGACTGAAAGGTTGTCCAGTCAAGCGCCACACCGCTACAGTTCAGATGTGGAATTTCCGCCACTTGCAATCAAAAGAATCCTAATTGATGTAGAGTTCGGGAAAGAACAACAAACTTGCCGGAGGTTATCATGTCTCTCTTACAATGCTAGTTGTGAACTATGTCCTAAATTGTACTTAGGAGCTCTCCAAGGTACCTTTCTTTGGAAGGCAAAGGCTATTTCCATCGGCCGGGATGATCTCCTGGCCCCTGCAATGGGTGCCCCATGTAGTTTCTCCCAAGCAGCCGCTGAACGTGCCCACTGCTCCCCCTGGTGATTATCCACCAGCATCTACCTTTTTGGGCTAAATCCCAAATCCCGAGTATGGCAGCTTCCAAATGGGTAGGAGCCCTGTCCATTCCACAAGAGGAATCCTTAAACATGCTGAAAACACCATTGCCAATGTAGATGCCAATCCGGAAGCAGAAAGAATTATGCAGAAGGAGTTCATTCATTTAATCCATTCAAGCGTGCTTTCATTAATTCAACATATACTGAGCTGAGCACTATCCATGGGTGCTGAGAAACGTTAGTGAGAAAAACAGATCAGACTCCCTGCCCTGGGAGCTTCTGTTCAGCAGGAGGGGGAAGTAGACAATAAACATAATAAATAAGCAGACATCATAGTGATTGAAAGTGATTTGAAAAAGATAGCATCAAAGCGAGGGAAATTGGTAGGGATAGTTGAGGGTGTTGCGAGCTAACAGCCTGTCTGTCACCAGTAAGGGAGGGTTCTGGCCTGTGCCCCTGAGTGTCAGCTTCGCTGTGAAGCCCCCACCACTGCCTTCCACTAGCTCCCCACGAAAGGCAGCACCATCTTGAGCAAGAGATCTCCAGGATCCCAAATTCTCCACCTGGAAGAGCACCAATCCTTTAGAGTCCTGGTAAGTGAGACAGAGGGCTTCTGCTTCAGATACCACTAGAAAGTTTCCTAGATAATATTCTCAAGCAGGAGAGATGGTATCTAGAAACGGACGGATGGCCAATGCAGAACACGTTCTGGAGCCAGCAGGAGAGTCCTGAGACCCCAGAGGTTAAGAGACTGGCCAAGCTCGTGTAGCAAGCGGCAGGCACACTCACCGTTTACTGACTTTACTCCTGGGTCACAAGCTGAGTTCTTAGTGATCCTACCTCGCTGCCCTCAGGACCCTGAGGAGATCCCCATCTTCCTAGAACTGCTCACCTTGTGGGACATCCTTCAGCTTCCTTCCTGCATCCATTTCCCCTCCTCCCACATGCCCAGTCTCAGCATGTGCAGTAGGAAAGGCGTGGAACCAAGACCACTGCAAGTTCCCAGGGCAGTCCCCACTGGCTCAAGCCACCCAAATGTGCCTGTCCCGACAGTAATTGCTTCAGGGATAGATGCACAAGCCAATCAGAACCAATGGCCAGAAGAGGGTGGTGCCAGGTTCCTCCTGTTTTTCCTTAGGAATTAAGAAAGGGACTCTGGGCTGTGTGGAGTAAGAATGCAGGACCTGGCACAGTGGTGGCATCTCCCCAGCACAGTATGAGAGCCCATAGCTTGGGAATGACACAGCAAAAGGCAGGGCAGAGCCCAAGAACCTAGGGTCCTGGGTGACATCATTAGGGCACCTGGAGCTGCACCTAGAGCGAATCCCATGACTTTAGTTACAAGAGCCAACAGATTCCCATAGCCTAAGCTGGTTTGATATGGGATTTCTGTCACTTGCAACCAAAAGAATCTCAATCAACAGAGTTCCAGAAAGAATGACAAACTTGATGTTGGCTATCGCTCCTCTCTTAATGCTAGTGGGAGCTAGGTAATAATTTGTACTTAAGAGACACTCTCTGAATCTTTAAAAGATCCTTAAGGTGGACATCATTTACCCCAAGATACACACAAACTTGAGGCTCAGAAAGGGGAATGTGTGAATGCTCCAGTTGGCAGCAGAACCGTGACTCAAACTCAGACTGTCCTCTCCAAGCCCTCACTGTCCCCTCTGCCCCGTAGGAACAGAGCCCAGTCGTTTCTCGGCAGTCAAGTCTACTAGGAAATGCATCTCAGTGAAAACAAGCCCACCGACCCATGACTGATTGGGTGAGCTCCACTTTATTGCCAAGTTTGGGGGAATCAAAGATGAAAGCAGAGGCTACTACCCCAACATCCATTCTCATTCTTAGTACCTGTAGTGGGGCGAATGATATCCCCCAAAATGTTACATCTACCACAAAAACCAGAATGTGGCCTTACTTGGAAATATGGCCTTTGCAGATGAAATGAAGATGCAAATTAAGATGAGGTCATACCAGGTTAGGGCGGAGCCTACACCCATGGACTGGCATCCTTAAAAGAAGAGGACAAGACACAGACACGCAGGGGAGAAGGCATGTGCAGGCAGAGACCGAAGGGGTGCAACTGCGAGTCAAGAAATGCCAAGGACTGCCGGCCACACCGCAAGCTGCAAGAGGCCAGAAAAAACTCACTCCAGGGCCTTCAAAGGGAGCACAGCCTGGCCGATACCTTGATTTGGGACTTCTGGTCTCCAGAACTGTAGAGGAAATAAATGTCATTATTACAAGCCTCTGAGCCTGTGGTACTTTGTCACAGCTGCCCCCAGGAAACTAACAGAGCGCCACACCACGATCTCTCAGAAGCTGCAGGGCACGTCATAGGGGTCGAAATTTCCCAGCCCTCCTTGCAGCAGGCACAGCTGAGTAAGCTCTGGCCAGAGAGGTGGAAGTGGAAGTGTGAGGGACTTCTAAAAAGAAAAGCACTCTCCAGTGAAGTCCACACACCCTTCTTCACCCACCTGCCTACCGCCAACCTGGACAAAGATGTGGTGGTGCTCCATGGGCATGGGAGACCATGAGGATCAGGGCCACATCTCAGAGCCCCTTCTGAGGGGAAAGCTCAGGGCCTCATGTTGACCAGAACCACCTGAACTAGAGTGTCAGCACCCCACGTTGACCATAACCACTTTAAACTAGTGTCACTGCTTCATGTTGCCCATGACCACCTTAACAAGAGTGTCATTACCCCATGCTGACCATGACCACCTTAGAGTGTCACCAGCCCATGTTGACCATAACCACCTTAACAAGAGTGTCATTACCCCATGCTGACCATGACCACCTTAGGGTGTCACCGCCCCATGTTGACCATAACCACCTTAACAAGAGTGTCACTACCCCATGCTGACCATGACCACCTTAGAGCGTCACTGCCCCATGTTGACCACAATCACCTTAAACTAGAGCATCACTGCCCCATGTTGACCATGACCACCTTAAGCTAGAGGGTCACTGCCCTATGTTAACGATGATCACCTTTTCTTCTTTTCTTTTACTAAGAGGGATCCTAATGTGTAGACAAAAGTCTAAAAGCCTTCCTGCATTTCTAATCCAATCCAGCTGACAAAGAAATGAAACCAGCAGCCCATCTTCTGAATGTGTTGCTATGGGCAACAGGTTTGCTTAAGGAGTGGCATTTATCAGACAGGGTGTGGGTGAATAGGATAAATGGACATTTGTTCTTTTCACTCCTTCTCCTAAGTGGGCCATTTTGGGTGAAAACCATCCACACACTGAGATACCTGAATGGGGGAGATTTTTGTTTGGCATTGAAATGGAAATGGAGCTTTTATGATACTGGATCCCTGGCACATTTTAAATTAAGCTCAATCTGTCTCTTGTGCAAATACATGGGGAGGGATTTCCTCATTTTTCTTCTTTTACATATACAATTTTCCTATAACAGAGGAACACATTTTACAGGTATCCTATTACAGAAACTATAAGCTGCTAAATGCTTTAGCTCACTTGCTTGTTTAATTCTAACTTTGGGCACATGTGGAAATAACCCCATGTTATAGGTGAGGTACTAGAGACTTGGAGATAGTGACCACCTGTCCCAGGGCCACACGGCAAACAAAGCGGGAAGCCCAGAACTGCCCAAGTCAGTCTCTCTCCAAAGGCTTCTCTTCCCACCACGTGATGATGTCTCCCCTGAACACACACACGTGAACACACGTAATAGAGAAAAGGGGCTGGAGACTGTTTCTAAGGACTCAGCATTGGTGTGCTTGCACTGTCTATACATTAGAAATTTTAAACTGACACATCTCTTCTGCTATTCTTGGCACAGTATGGGGTCAAGGCATGAACTAGGGGTTTGCCACCAACTGTGGGAGCCAGGCTGTAGCTGGACGAGGACTTTAAAAGGATGCCTTGTCACCTGCCTCCAGTCCCCAAATCTCTTCCAGCATCTCACCTCCCACAGAGTGCCCCCATCCCCAGCTTACACTTCCCCTTGCAGGAACACTCACTACCTCCCCAGGTGGCCCTCAGTTCTAAGAACCTTTGGAATCTCGGAGTCTTTCAGATATTGAGGGTGGGGAATAAATGAATATATCCTCAAATCATCAGGACTTTTTAAAAGTTAAGAGAAAGAACAGAGAGTGCTCACTTCTTCCCTTGAAACCCCCTCAGTGCCTCCTCCCTCCCAGCCATCCTCACCTGAAGAGCAGCTCCAGGTGTGGTGGAATCCCGGTCAGCCCACAACCTGCATGCAGAGGAGCCCTGTACTGTCAGTGAAGGGGGACTAGTGTGGGTACAGGCACTTCTGCTCTCTAAAGTCATTCACTTTCCCCAGTCTCCTTCCTGTGATACAAAATGAGACACTGGGCAAAGAACCATTTCCTGCCAATGGACGTGTGTACCAACGCCAGAGAGGACACCCAAGCGTGGCTCCCCCTTCCCTGGCAGGGCAGACTCCACTCCCAATGGCCCACCCCCTTCCTGCTCCTCTGGGAATGCACTGAGCTTGACAGAGGTGGGTTTTAAGCCATTGAGAGAACATTGTTTGTTCTGCCCAGCTATGAAGTCTATAGGAAGAAAAGACAGAATAGAAGCAAAATACCCTTCATCGTTACTCTGCCATTGAAGCTCTCAGTGCACAGCATGGTGAGGTGTATAGGGAAGCTCGGCCCCTTCTGAGAGGGTCCTTGACCCCAAGTCATTGGAAGGCAGAGAACAGAAAGCCTTTTCAGTGTTCGTGCAGACCCACTGTATTGGTCATCATCACGCGCATAGGAGATAGAAGCAGAAAGGCATTCTGGGAATCATCCCCCAGATCCAGTGCAGGGGCCTCGATTCTACCTGTGATGCTTCATCTGCTCCGTGGTAGGCACAAAGTGTTCGTGATCTCATCCCTACTCCTTTTGCCAGAAATATTTCACACTTTTAAAATTTTTATTAAAAGGAAGAAAATAAAGTCTCCAGTACTTGACAACAGGATTCCATTATATTTTCATTTTGTATTTTACTGGGAATCCAAGTATCAGATATCACCATGGCTATTTTAGAGATATGGTCAAAATGATCACATCACGACCTCTTTACTTCCAAACCTTTGCCAGTGTTTCTCCCTCTGCATGGGATCACCTAACAAACCCCTGTGCGTCCTTCAAAACCCAGCTCAGACCTCACTTCCTCTGTGAAATGACTCCTGCATCTACCCACAGGAATGACCACATGCTCTTCTTTGTTGCTGCCTCTTTGGCTTGCATGGTCCTGTTACTGACTTGCCCTTCTCACACCAGAATAATCTGCTCACACTCCTGTTAACTGTAAGCTCTTTGCTGACTGGAACCATGTCTTATTTTTCTCTATAACTCAGTAAATAAATATTCAATTGAGGGGGAACTGTCCTCCTACCCAGAGCTCTGTGTGTTCTAGGGCCATTCTGATTGACAGCAAATTCCATTGCCGTAGATAACTATAAACAGTGTCCAGCTCCCACTAAACTGATTGTTTACTATTCACAGGCAGGAACTGGCAGCAAGTGCAGGTCATGTGCTGCTGCTTCCAAGGCAGATAACCCACCCGATGAGCTGTCCCAGAGAGAGAGCTTCAGAAACAATCAATCGAATCCTTATGCAAAACAGTCGCCTCATAAAGTCAGCAGTCTCTTAAACATAAGGGTCCTAAATCAGAAATCTCCTGTATTACAATGAATGATGTCCACCTGTACAGGGAAGCATGGCTGCCATGACCTGAAAAGTGTCCTGTCTCCAGAGAGGAGTGACGCTTACTTGGGAAAAGGTCACTTTCCTCAAAGAAGGAGCCAGGTTTGCAGGTTGTGGGAATCGGTGGAGGGGACATGTCCTGGCCCGGTGCCTCTGCCTGCCACCACTCAATGTTTCTAGTCAACCTATGGGCAGGGCTCCAGGGTCCCACCCACCCAGGGAGGCTGTGTCTTCCTTCCTTTCTGCTGCCCAAGCTGGGCCAGGCAGTCCCCAGATGTCCTGCCCTTCACCTCTCAAGCTGAGATCACATGGGAGGGGGTGTCACCTGTCACCCTTGTAGATTGCAGGCTCCCTGCAGATGGCCATGCAGGTTTTGGCCAAGGCCCACCCCCCACTACTCCCCCGAAGACTAGCCCAGCAGGCATCTATCCAGGGAACATGCATCGAACACATGCCACTCTCAGTTCATGAGTTTTAAAAACAACCATTATGGTTTTATCAAAGCATAAAATAAAATCTCAAACAATCTGTGCTAGCTCTGGGTCTAGCTCACAGCAGGTGTTCACCAAATGGAGTGCCCAGAAAATGTATAGCCTCTCTTCCGTGATTTTCTGGCAAAAAAAAAAAGGGAAAGAAAACACTCTCCTTTATCTCACAGATGCCTCAAGCTGGATGTGAAAGGGCCACAGAGAAGGCCAGAAATGAGCCACTCCTACCCAACAGACAGGAGGAATCACACTGAGAAAACAGCCAGGCCCCAGTGAAAGGGCTCAGGAGACAGTCCTGGGAGTGAACAGGCACCCAGCCTAGGACGGCCCATCGGCCCCCCTTCTCCTACGTGATATCCTAGGGCCCAAGGCCTTAAGCCATGCCTTGATTCCTCCCACCTTGTCAAACTATTTCCCAACAATGGCACTCCTTTAAAAATAAAGCTTTAAACCTTATTAGGAAAGGAATGCAGAACCATTATAGAAAATGAAAAATACAGCCAGATGCAGTGGCTCATGCCTGTAATCCCAGCAATTTGGGAGGCAGAGGCGGGAAGTTTACTTAAGCTCAGGAGTTCAAGACCAGCCCGGGCAACATGGAGAAACTTTGTCTCTACAAAAAATAGAAAAAATTCGCTGGGCGTGGTGGTCCTGGCTACTCAGGAGGCTGAGGTGGGAGGATTGCTTGAGCCCAGAAGGTTGAGGCTGCAGTGAGCTGTGATTGCACCACTGCACTCCAGCCTGAGCAACAGAGCAAGACCCTGTCAAAAAAAAAAAAGAAAGAAAGAAAAAAAGGAAGGGAAGGGAGGCAGGGAGGAATGGGGGAAGGGAGGGAGGGAGGGAGGAAGGGAGGGAGAAAGGGAAGTGGGAGGAAGGGAGGGAGAAAGGGAAGTGGGAGGAGGGAGGGAAAGAAAAGAAAGAAGGAAATGAAAGAAACAAAGAAGCAAAGGAAGGACAAGGGGAAGAAAAGAAAGAAGAAAGTGAGGGAGGGAGGGAAAGAAAAGAAAAGAAAGAAGGAGTGAAGGAAGAAGGGAAGGAAAGAAGGATAAAAGGAAGGAAGAAGGGAAGGAATGAAGGAAGAAAGGAGGGAAGAAGGGAAAGAAAGAAGGAAGATAGGAAGGAAGGGAAGAGAGAAACCAAGAGAAAGAAAGGAAGAAAGGAAAGAAAGAAGAAAGGAAGAAAGGAAAATTAAAAATACAACGAAGAACAGAGAAGGAAACAGAAACCCCCGGGATGTCAGCATCCAGATGCAGCCACCGCCAACCTGTCACCAGGTTCCCCTCCTTCTACATCTGCAAGACAGAGTACTGTGTTTGCAGCCACGCATCCTGTTTTTTTCAGTTCTAACCTTCTGTGTTCACAATCCCAAGTCCCTCTAGCTTGTCATAAATGCCTGAGTCATGGTCCTGACTCAGAAATTCAAGGCAGCAAATGTGGATGCAACAGACCACTGGCAGAACACACATGGCACCATCTGATCTGTACATAAGATTTTGTGCATGCTTTTGCACATTTCCTTCGGTAGACTCCTGGAAGTGGAATTAGCACACTAAAGGGCAGAAGCATGCATAAAGCTGTTGTTTGCACAGAGGCAGGGGCATCTGCTTTGCATCACACTACACAGGCTCTGGGCTTTCACAGTGAATAAGACAGACTCAGTCCCTGTCCTTACAGAACCTGGATGCTAGTAGGGGGAACCACACAAGAAACAACCAAAGAGAGACAGGTAAAAATATCAGATGAGAAGTGCTGTGGCAAGGATGGGAAAAGGTGGCAGTAACTGAGTGACTTGCAGCTGGTCTAGATGATGCTCAGGCAGGCCTCCCTGCACAGGGGACACTGAGGTGGGAGCCACTCAGTGAGAAAGAACCAGCCGTGCAAAGACCGGGAGCAGAGCACTCCTGGCCAGGGACACAGGGAGACCTGTGCAAAGGCCCTGAGGCTGAGAACAACCTGCCAAAGGCACCTGCTGTCTTCTCTTTTGATGCTTGAATTACACCCCAACTTAAAAAAAAAAATTCTGGCTAATTTGACTGGGAATGATAGCATCCTGCTATTTTAATTTGCATTTCATGACTGGTGAGGTTGAACTCATCTTTACATTTAATAAGCATTACTTTCCTTCTTTGTGAACTGTGTATTCCTATGCCTTGACTAATTATAGATTCCCATTGTTTCTCTTGTAAACTTGACAAACTTTTAACACACTGAGGATATTAACTCTCTGCCACATTGTTTAAAGCCTTTCCCAAGCTATATCTTCACTCCCCGTTTTTCTAAAGGCCTGAATGCCATCTGTGCATCAAATACTCTGTTGGGGAAACAGGGTAGAATAATATTTGTCATTATCATTATAACAAGTTCATTTTCAGATCCCATTGAACATTGCTTTAATCCTGTATCGTTCAGAATTGAGTTTTTAAAGAGGATCAATGGCCTGAGACTGAGTATAAAATTCCCACTTAACTTTTACCCTCTAAAATGGGAGTATGGGTCCCTTATCCTAAATGCTTGGGACCCGAAATGTTTCAGATTTGAGAGTTTTTGGATTTTGGAATATTTGCATATACATGATGAAATATCTTGATGATGAGACCAATTCTAAAGATGAAATTCATTTATGTTGCACATACATCTTATACATAAAGCAGAAAGATAATTTTATACAATATTTTAAATAATTTTGTGCGTAAAACAAAAGTCCATGTACATTGAAACCAGAAGCAAAGGTCTCACTGCCACAGCCACCCAAGCGGACAGTCTGGGGTTGTTTGGTATTACCATCATTCCTGACTGTGAATTTATTTATTTATTTAGCCATCCTGGTGCCTGGGCAGTGTTGTTTCATTGTGTTTTTCTTCCTCTTATAAATATGCTCTTTTTAAGTGCAAATACAAGATTCACCATTAAACTTTTATCAATCCTATTTAAATTTCCAATTTTTCTTATTTTAGACATTTTGGAGTTTAATTTATATATCATGAACTTCACCCATTTTCAGTAAGTTTGCTGAGTTGTGGAACCATCATTACAATCTGTCTTAGAACACCTTCCTCACCCAGTAAGATCCCTCATGCTCATTTATAGCTAATCCCCATTCCAACTAGTCCCCATTAGCCACTAACCTACTGTCTATCTTTATAGATATGGCTATTCTGGATTTTTCATATAAACGGAAGCATACAATACAAGGTCTTTTGTGGCTAGCTCCTATCATTTAGCATAATGTTTCTGATGTCCAGAAATGTTATCGATATTGTAGCATATATCAATATTTCATACCTTCTTATTGTTGAATCACATTGTGTTATATAGATATGCCACGTTTATCCACTCAACAACTGATGGACATTTGGGCTTTTCCCGCCTGTTGACTATTAAAATGCTGCTATGAGCATTTGTGTACAAGCCTTTATATACACATGTGTTTTCACTTCTCTTGGGTAGATCCTTAGGAGTAGAATTACAGAATTCGTAAGTGTACTTATGTTCGACTTTTTAAGAAACTACCAAACCATTTATCAAAGTGGCTATACCATTTTACAGTCCTATCAGAATGACAGTGCCCATTCCTCCACATGCTAGCCAACATTTACTATTGTCTGGGGTTTTCTTAGTCATTCTAGTGGATGAGAATTTATATCTAGTTGTAATTGTACTGTGGTTCTCTGATGATCAATGAGGTTAAACAGTTTTTCACATATTTGTTAGTCTTTTAATTTTCCTCTTTTTGAAATATTCTTTTAAGTTTTTGCCCATTTTAATTGTTATTTTTCACGTTTTATAGTTGTTTTTATAATCTGCACAAAAGCTCTTTGTGGTATAGGTACTGAATATCTCTTCTCCCATTCTGTCATTTGCCTTGTCTCTCTTTTATTGGTGCCTTTTCAAGGCCAATGTACAACTCTCACTAATAGTATATTTATGTAAACAGTGTATTGTGTCCTGCTTAAGAAATATTTACCATGTCTCAAGATCATGAAAATAGTCTGTTTTCTACTAGTAGCTTTATTGTTTTAATTTTTACATATAGGTTTATGGACCACTTTGAATTAATCTTTGTGGATAGTATGATAGAGACTTCAGACTATATATATATATATATATATATATATATATATATATATACACACACTCACATACACACACACACACACACATATATATACACAAACATATACATGTATTGTGTATGTATATATATACACATACACATTATATGGTGTGTATATATGTATATGTACATTATATAGTGTGTATGTGTATATATGTGTGTGTATACATATAATATATATATACACACACTATATATGTGTATATATGTGTGTATACATATGCACATACACACTATATATAATTTTTTGCACATACATGTAGATGCATACTATATATGTGTGTGTATATATATATACACATACACACTATATATATAGTATTTTTTTGCACATACATGTAGATGTACTTCTGTACTCTTCTGTTCCACTGACCTGTTTCTCTAACCTTCAGCCTTACTGTCTTGATTACTGTAGCTTTGTAGTAAACTTTGTTATAGGTTACATGAGACCTCCAATTTTTTTCTCCTACAAGATTGCCATTCCACAACTTTTCAATTTTTACATCAAATTTAGAATCTCTTTGCCAATGTCTGCATTTAAAAAGTCTGCTGGGGGCCAGGCGCAGTGGCTCACATCTGTAATCTTAGCACTTTGGGAGGCCAAAGCAGGCAGATCACTGGAGATCAGGAGTTTGAGACCAGCCTGGCCAACACGGCAAAACCCCATCTCTATTACAAATACAAAAAAAAAAAAAAAATAGCCAGGCATGGTGGTGGGTATCTGTAATCCTAGCACTCCAGACTAGGCAACAGAGCAAGACTCTGTTTCAAAAAAAAAAAAAAAAAAAAAGTCTGCTGAGATTTTGGTAAGAGATAGCACTGAATCTGTAGATCAATCATGGAAAAACTGGTATCTATACTAAGTCTTCTAATCGATGAAAATGGTATCTCTTTCCATTGATTTAGATCTCCTTAAATTTTTCTCAGCAATGTTTTATAGTTTTCAAGGGAGACATCTTACACAACTTACATTAGATTTATTCCTAGGTATTTGAATTTTTTGGTGCTCTACTGTAAATGATATTTTTTAAAATTTCATTTTCTACTTGTTCACTGCTAATATATGGAAACAATTTATTTTTGTGTATGTACCTTGTATATATAGACATTGATAAATTCACTTATTAATTCTAATAGTTTGTAGGGTCTTGACATGTTCTGAATGTAACCCACAAAAATTCATATGTTGGAACTTATCACCAATATGATAGTACTAAGAGTTAGTTCCTTTAAGAGGTGATTAATTCATGAGGGCAAAGCCTTTACGAAGGGAGTTAATGACCTTATAAGAGAAATATGAGCTGCCTGCCTCTCTTCTGTCATTCCATTCCTTCTGCCATGTGAGGACATGGCATTCAAGGCACCATCTGAGAAGCAGAAACTGGGCCCTTACCAGATACTGAACTTGCCAGTGCCTGGATCTTGGACTTCCCAGCCTCCAGAATGATAAGAAATAAATTCCTATTATACACAAATTACCCAGTCTGTGTTATTTTGCTATAGCAACAGCAATGAACTAAAACAGGTCTCTTAGATTTTCTACATCACAACTATAGCACCTGCAAATAATGTGTTTTCTTTTTTTTCTCCATCTTTAGAACTTTTATTTTATTGCCTTTTGTATTTGACATCCTGGCCAGTGCTATGTTGAATAGAAGTGATAAGAGTGAATGTCTTCTTTGACCTTGAACTTGGGTAGGAAATGTTCAATATTTCATCATTATATATATTGCTTGTAATAGATTTTTGATAGAACCATTTATCTTAATAGAGAAATTCCATTCTATTCCTGGCTTTCTGAGGGTTTATATCATGAAGTTGAATTTTATCAACAGATTTTTCTGCATCTATTAAGATGACCATATGAGTTTTTTCTCTTTTATCCTATTATTACGTTGAATTATATTCACTGATTTTAGAATATTAAGCCAATCTTTGTATTCTCAGAATAAACACAGCTGGGTTATGACTTATTAGCCTTTCTATATATTTCTGGATTTTATATGTTAATATCTTGCTTGTATTCTTGTATCTATGTTCAGAAAAGGTAATCCAAAAGTTTTCTTATCGTGTAATGTTATTGGTTTTGAAATCAGAGTTACACTGGCTTTGTGAGTTACTTAAAATATGTTTCTATTTCTCTATTTTCTGGAAGAGTTTGGCTAGAATTAATTTTATTTCTTCCTCAAATACTTAAAAAAATTTACTTGTGAAGCCATCTAGGTCTCGGCCTTTCTTCATAGGAGAAGCTATAGGACTACTTAGATTTTCTATTGGTTGTAGTGTCAGTTTTGGTACATTGTGCTTATTCAGGGAATGTGTTCATTTTATCAAGGTTTCAAGTTGATGGGTATTTGCTGTTTCCAGTGGTTTTATTGTCTGTAGGAGCTGTGGTATTTCCCCCTTTACATTTTTGATATTGGTAACTTATTGTCTCTGTTTTGCTTTATCACTATTGCTAAATGTTTGTCAATTCATCAATTTTAATTAACTTTTAAATTTGTTGATTTTCTTTATTGATTTTATTTCAGTGTTTCTTGCTCTTTAAAATTTCCTTCCTTCTACTCTCTGGAGTTTAATTTGCTGTTTTCTTTTTTGAGATGGAAGCTTGGATGCTTGATTTTCAGCATTTCTTCTTTTTGTCTAAAACATGTTTTGCTCTAAGGACTAATTACAACCCACAAAGTTTGAAATGTGGTCTATTTTGATAGAAGTATGTCATGTCCACAGTATTCTACAGTTGTAGAATTGAACGCTCTGTCAGGTAAGTTCACGTTGGTTAACTGTGTTGGTGAAATCTTGCATATCTTTATCCATTTTTTTGTCTGTGTTCTACTGCTTGCTGATAGAAGTGTGTTCATCCCCAACTATGACTAGATTTGTCTACTTCTTTTAGTTTCGATATTTTTTTCTTTTACACATTTTGAGGTTTTGTTTATTGAATGCATTCCCACCAAATTGACCCTTTATTATTAAGCACTGTCCCTTTGTGTCTTTAATATCACTTCTGGCCTTAGAACCTTTGGCATTAATACAGCCAGACCAGCTGTGCTTTGGGGAAGTGTTTGTACAACGTATCTCTCCCCATCCTCTTATGCTCAATGTCACCATGTCCTCATAATTAAGATGTCTCTCTTGTAAATATCACTGTTACTATTTGATCCAGTCTGAAAATCTCAGCTTACTTTACTTCTTAGCCTCCTGCCCCACACAGCTTCAAAGTGTGACAAATGCCCTGAGGGGCAGACTCCTCATGTGTTCCTGGCGGGCCCCCTCCCTTTGTCTCCCACGTCCAGTGAGGAACTGTCACTCTGCCTTTCCAGCTGGGCTCACCGGTCTCCCCCATCACTCCAGAACTCGGGCAGGTCTCCTGTGCAGCAAGCCGGCCTAGGTGGGGCTCCTCTGGTTTCCATTGTTTCATGCCCACCCTGAGATGGCAAAAAGTCCTACTCATCTCTCCTAGGACATCCAATCTTCAGCCCACACCCAGAATCCACAGATGCCCCCAGGGAAGAAAGCAGCTGGCAACTCTCAGGCCACCTAGGCAGGGCTCTTTCCCCTTCCCTTTGGAATTTTAGCTCATCCACACTCCGCAGATCTCCAGTACCTTTCCAAACAGGATTATTTGCAATTTATGTTTCCCTTGTTGTTGCAGCCAATTGGCCGGCCTCTTACCTGGAAGGTGGAGGTCTGCTCCTGGCTGATGAAGTAAACGAATCAATAAATGCCCGGCACTTAGATTTGCGATCACGATGCATTCGCAACAACCCTGGCTAGTCTCCACTAAGCTCCTTTGACAAATGGGGAAACTGTTCTTTGAGCTGTTTCCCTGCAGCCCGAAAGCTCCTTACCACACCCAAGATGGCAGGGACGTAGCTGGGGCCCCAGTAGTTTGAACAATGCCTGGAGCCCTGCAAGTCCTCGGAGTTGCGTATTTCCCCCACGCGTGCAGGGAGGGAAGGCTGAGAGCTCGTGCGCTGGCTGGGTAGGGGGTGGCACGTACCAGCCTGCGGATGTCGCGCTCGCACTCGCGTTTGATGCGGTGCACCTCGTCTTGGTGTGCCTGGTAGGCGGCGCGCAGGTCGGCGGCCTTGGTCTTGTCGGCCTGCATGCAGTTGCTGAGTGCCTCCTCCGCCTGCTTGCGCGCGGCCTTGAGCTCCAGGATCTCCTGCTGCAGCCGCAGGCGCTCTCCATCAAAGGCCCTGCGCGCCTCCTCGCGCGCCTCGGTCAGCAGCGCAGTCTTGACCTTGTCGGCCGCGCCGTCGCGCAGCACATTCAGCGTGGCCTGCAGCCGCTGCAGCTCGCCCTCCTTGATCTTGGCCGTGCGCGCCGCCTCCTGCTCGTGCTGCCGGATGAGCCCCTCGCGCAGCGCCTGCAGCTCCTTGGTCTTCTCCTCGTGCAGCTTGGCCTTGAGCTCGGAAATATAGGCCGTGTGCCGCCGCTGCTCCTGCTCGCGCTCCAGCTTCGCCTCCTGCAGCCGCTCGCGCAGTTTGCCCACCTGCAGCCAGAGTGGAGAGAGAGCTGGTCAGGGTCAGGGTCAGGGTCATATCTGGGGGAGCTGGCCATAGCCTCCCCGTGCCCCAGAGACCCACCTGGGCCCACGTTCTCAAGGATTCCCTCTTCCACAATGCCCTGCAGGCCTGACCGTCCAGCCAGCCCCACCTAGAATCTCTCCTGCTAGTTTCCTGAGGTTTTCCCTGGGGGTGGAAACCCTCTGAAGATGTTTGAAGGCATTCAAGCCTTTGACATCTGTTCCAGGTCGCAGATATATAAGGAATGACAATTGCTAAATCACAGAACACACCCTGCAGAAACCATCACTAAGACCCAAAAGATTTTAAACCAGAAATGCATGTCCAGGGCCCCATGCATGGACTCTGGAGTTGGAGAAGACAGACCAGGCTTCTAAGTCTTCGGGGGCAGTGGGTGGGAGCACCATTCTTGTTGAGCAGGGTCCTGAGATGGGCGGGGGCACCAATGCATCACCCACATTGCCACATTAACCTTTCACAGTCTTGGGAAGGAAGTAGCATTCTCTCTCTTGCTCTCTCTCTCTCTCTCCCCCCACCCCCCAAATTCTGTTTTATCATGAGGCAGCCAAGGCGCAGAGATGGTCTGGGTCCCTGCCTGGGGTGAGGGATGAGGGCCCTGCTACTGCCAGGCGACCCACCCCACCTTGAGCCTATCCATTTTTTCAGCAATTCAAAACGTTACTTATAAAATGTCCCAAGGGAGTGTGTTCTTAAAACACTTCAAAATGCTTTCTTTAACCTTTTTTGTTTCAAATATCACTCAACACATTCCACAGGAATGCTTGACAAGCTGCTGTTTCCTGAATTTTGCCGTCTCTGAAGACCTGAAATGAATTGCCTCTGATGGACAAGCTGCTTCCATGGAAAATGGCAACGTGTTCCCCCAGACCGCACTGTTGCTAGCATAGTAACGTGTTAACATGAACATTAGGTGAGTTTTCCAATGACACCTGAGTATCGGTAAATTCTTACTTACAAGAGCAGGGAGAGAAGCAAAGAAAACCAACTCAGGCAAACACACAAGATCAACATCTCCTTTCACCAGACACAATCATGGGAAGGAAGCCAGGCGACCAGTCCACTCTCTGCCCACCTTACCCTGGTGGCAGCAATCAGCATCTTTTCCTAGTGGCTTTAGTAGCAGCAAGCCAGAATGTTAAGCATTTAACAGAATTGTCCCGGTTATAGACAAAGTGTTTCTGACTGTTCCCCTTCCTGCGAGGCAACACTGTCTTAAGTCCCTGGTCGATGCTAACAGCTTTCTGGGGTCAGCAGGGTCAGATCAGTGAGATCCTAATCTGCTTTGACGAGCTGTGTTTCCCTGGGCAAATATCTCTACCTCTGTGGTGGCTGATGTTGTGGGTTGACTTGGCTGGGCACAGTGCCCAGTCGTTCGGTCAAACACCAGTCCAGGTGTGGCTGTGAAGGTATATTTTAGAAAAGATGAACATTTTCATCAGTGGCTCAGGGTGAAGCCCAGTGCCTTCCACAGTGTAGGTGGGCCTCATCCAATCAGTTGAAGGCTCTAAGAGAAAGATCGAGGTCCCCGGAGGGAGAAGGAACTCTGCCCCCAGACTGCTCCAGGACTCCAGGCTGCAAGATCAACCCTTGCTCGAATCTCCAGCCTGTTGGTCTGCCCTACCCATTTCTGATTTGCCAGCCCCACAACTGCATAAGCTGATTCCTTAAAACTAACAACCTCTCATTCTGTGTGTGTGTGTGTGTGTGTGTGTGTGTGTGTGTGAACCTATTGGTTCTGTTTTTCTGAAGAACCCTGACTACACAACCTTCCTGAGCTCCAGTTTCCTCTGCTAGGAAACAGGGTTGTCAATAGCAGCCCCTCAAAGGCCTCTTGGGAGGAGGAAGATGAGACGACTGTGGGTAGATGAATGAATGTCTGTTATTGTGGTTCTGACTTTGCACATCAGGTGTGGGCGGCCCTCAAGAGACAGTCACAGGTAGAAAGGGAGTGAAGAACATGGGAGGCTGGGCAGAGGCCTATGCAGGGCAGCCGGGGGGGTCTACAGGATGCTTCCTGGGAGGGGCAGAGGTGCTGCTGAGGCTAGTGATGCAAGTGTGTAGGGATGGCATGGTGACAGAGAGGCAGGGGTCTGGGGACAGGGCCCTGCCTGGTCCCACCAGCTCTGCCCAAAGCTGCTGAGGGCCATGCCCAGTGACATGACCTATGTGACAGAAGGAGCAGAGTGAGGCTGGGGTGGCCCCTGATGTGCATGTAGCACTCACTCCCCACAACCACTCCATCCAGCTGAGCAGGCCAAAGAAAGCCCCCAGCACTTTACCCACAGGTGCCTCCAAGCTATTCCCCAAGTGTAGAGGCACCCACACCAAATGCTCCTCAGCACTTGGGCTCTACATACAGCCACAGCACAA
The DNA here is from genome assembly GCA_004027715.1 of Plecturocebus donacophilus. NCBI lineage: Eukaryota > Metazoa > Chordata > Mammalia > Primates > Pitheciidae > Plecturocebus > Plecturocebus donacophilus. The sequence continues at coordinate 36,283 of PVKP010004253.1, read as the reverse complement.
AGGCTGAGAGAGGGAGCATGCCCTAGGGGCAGAGTGGCTGTCATGGAGAATTTATCTGAACCACCAGCATGGTTCAGAGGGGGAGTGCCTCTCCCACTCAGAGAGTGAGTCAGACTAGTCTCTTTCTATCCCCATCCTCATCCAATCTGGCAGCACTGGGCCTCCACGTCCAGGCTTGGCCACTCCCCCACTTCACCCTTGCCTAAGCCACCTGCAGCAGCCCTCCCCACCACACCCTCCATGCTCCAAGCCCTCTAATCACATGGGTACACGTTAACTACTCTGAAACCATCATACATGTATAGTGTTGAACAAAGAAACTGGATGGCAGATGGGAAACCAGGTTTCCCACCTGGAGTGATAGCTTACAGACAAGCATGAGGAGGCTGAAGTGATCCATGTGGCAGTGACTTAGTATCGGGGACATCTGTAAGAATTCATGTTTAACTTTGTATAGATATAGATGTCATATATGGAAATATTTACAGGTATGTGTACATATGCAGGTCGGTATACACATATATTTCCTTGTTCTGGCAGCTGAGAGGGCCTAGAAGCAATGACACCCCAGCAACAATGAGCACGCCTGGTGCTCAGATCTTGGTTTCTAATGCCATTCTCCAATAAAAGGAACCAGGACTCCTTAGAGAAATTGCTGGGTCTACGGCTGGGGTAGGCACTATACAGATGAGCCTGGGGCATCTTATAATGCCAGAAAGTAAGGAAGTGCTCCAAGAAAAAAAAAAAAACCACAAAACTGCCTCTGTGAAGTCTTGGGTTCTGCTTCCCCATGCACCATTTTCTGATGCAATGTGCCCAGGGCTGCTGTATTGCTGGTTTCCTGTGAGCCTCTGTATCCATCTGGCTTGAGGGCAGGAGCTGTTTCTTAATTACCTCTAAACACTTCTCACTCAGCCCAGGCACAGAGCACATGTGCAGGGGGCTCACCGATGAATAAACAGACACATTTAACCACCCTCCCTCATCCTACAGGGTTCAACAGGGATGCTTTGCTAAAATGCCAGTACTTTAAATGGGATATTGATATGATTATGAGATCATATCAAAGTAACACTGCAAAGTTTGCATGTATGCTTTTTGTACCAGTCAATAAGCACATTACTGAATTCTCAGAGAATTGAAATTCTTCCAGTAGCCAGATGTAAAGCCAACCTGAAGGAGCCACAGGACTGGCTGGATTGAGAAAATAAGCAGCCAGGATGCATCCAAGTGGAAATTACCACATGTCCCAGAGGCTGTGAGGCAGCCTGGTAATGGGGAGGCACAGCCTGGGGTCCCCATGGGCCTGGCTTTCAACCCAGCGCTACCAACTACTGTGTTGGCCTTGTGTGTGGGGCTAAACTGTGTCCCCCTGAAATTCACATATTGAAGTGCTAACCCTCAAGACCTCAGGATTAACTGTGTTTAGAGATAGATCCTAATGAGGTCATTAGGGTGGGCCCTAATCCAATTTGCCTGGTGTCTTTATTAGAAGAAGAAATACAGACATGGACACACACAGAGGAGAAAGCCCTGCAAAGACGCAGGGAGAAGGCAGCCGTCTGCAAGCCAAAGAGAGAGACTTCAGAAGGAGCTAATCCTAACACTTGGATCTGTGGCTGCTAGCCTCCAGGACTGTGAGACGGCAAACGTCTGTTGTTTAAACTGCTCCATCTGTGGGAATTGGTTATGGCAGCCCTGGCAAGCTAACACACCTGGGCAAGTCCCTGCCCTCTCCAACCCTTAGCTTTTTCACCTGTAACATGGGAGAAGGCACACCTGACCTCTCAGGTCACTGCCAGGGTCCTGACACCCTCTAAAGCACCTGGTGCTATCTGCACAGTCGTCATGTAAATATCACCCTGATGGTCATGTGAGAGTATGACAGGCAACCTTGGGCCCTGTGTGTGACTGTCTCATTCATTCCTCAAACAACCCAGGAGGCAGACATGTTAGAGGTCCCCATCTACAGATGGGAAAACTGAGGCAAGGAGTTACACAGCTTATAAGACCTCCAGGCAGGGTTGGTGGTGGATACAGGATGGAGCCCAGGCAGTGTGATATGAGTGAGCAGCTTTCCCTGTCACCACAGATGCTGTTGCTACCTCCAGATACAGGCTCCCAGCCCCTGCAGCCCCAGCCATTCAGCCCCAGCCCTGGAGGTGACCTGGCCTCTTGACCTAGCTAAAGGGTGAGCAGGTTAACATCACCACCATCCATGGCTAAAACAGGCTGGATGCACTCGACCTGGAATCCTGAACACCTAGGGATGGAGACAGGTGCATCTGCCACCAAGTTCCAGAAGCCCAGGCCCCCAGTCCAGAACTCAGCCTCTGCTCTGTGTGGCCATCCTGAGCTGAAGTTGGAGCCAGAGCCCAGGCCCCAGCCCCATCCCCACCTGGGAGCTGGATCTGGCCCATCACCTCATTGAAGGCCTGAATCCCAGCTCAACAAGACAGGAACGCCTGCTGCAATTCCCCAAGCAGCCTCCACCCATTGCTCCAGGTGCTACGGCAGGAGCCAGAGGGCACCTTCAGGGCTTCAGGTAGACCCTCAACTGCTCAAGCCACCCAGGAGCAAGCCTGCATCTCCATCCCCTTTCTGTCCTCAGCCTGGCTGGTGGCTCCTCTCTGGACTCACAACGCCCTGGGCTTGTTCTGCCCTCAAGCCCACCCAAGTCAGAACAAGGCCACCAAACAGAACTGCAGCTGAGCCTGGGCACCAGATGTTGACTGGGCTTTTTATTGTATCCATTAACCAGATCCTCATGACCATCTTAAACCAAACAGCCATTATTACACCATAATAGCTGGTGTCCAGTGAAAAGATAGAGGTTTCAGAGACTTTTAATCACCTGGCCAAGATCAGGAGATCAGTTAGGGGACAAGCTGAAGCTTGAAGCCAGGTCTGCCTAGAAAGCCTGTGCTCCTCCCCTCTGTGACAACCTGTGCTTTAATTAGACTCCCAACATCCAACCAGGCACTGTCCTGACCAGCTCCAAAGCTCAAATCTGCCCTACAAGAGAGGAATGTAGCTCATGTGCCAGAGCCAGCTCTTTTCCAAGGTTTTTACCTAGTAGAGTCCTGAGTCCAGACCACAGCCCCATCATGTCTGAAAAAGCATGTACAGGGCTTACAAGACCTCAAGGCAGCGTAAACCAAAAATAAAATTTGAAGCCTCCTGATCATCTGAACAGACAGACCCCTCCTTTTGGCCAAGGGCATTCCAAAGCTAACCTGAAAAACTAGTTCAGGCCATGATGGGAAGGGGGGAAGTCAGACATGCCTCACTGTGCCCTCCTCCCTTTTGGAATTTAGGAAAAGCTGGTACTGTCATGACTCTGCTGAATTAAGCTAAACTTAGCCTGAGGATGCCTTCATGCATGAGTTCCCATATAATGAACTGCAACCTAACTTAGCAGGCGAACTAACTGAAAGCCTGACTTAGGAGCATTTTTAAACAAACAGCCAAGGCTCAGCCAATCACAGCCGCCGAGCATCAGTAAATCACAGGTGACCCACGGAACAAGGGTCAAGCTATAACCAATCAAGAGGCCTCAGCACCCCTTCTGCTTTCTGTCCCCATAATGACTGCCATATGACCACATGCAGGTTCCTTTGAACCTGTTATATTCTGGGGACTGCCCCATCCTTGAATCGGTCTTTGCTCAGTTAAACGCTGCTAAACTGAATTTGTCAAGCATTTTTCTTTTAACATCCCCCATCTTGCAGGTAAGAGAAACCAAAGCATGGGGTGTTCAGCAGCTTGTCCAAGGTCACAACAAGCGCTGGTGGCGTCAGGACTCCCGCCCAGCAGTCTCTGTACTGCAAAGGGACAGGCTGCAGGCCAGAGCGGAGACGTGCCCACCCTCGGCGCCTGGAACAGGCTCTCCACACAGGCCCCGGGGCCAACAGTACTCATCTGCTGCTGAGCTGGCACCAGCCCCCACCTTGCTCTTTTCCTGCTGGAACTCGATCTGAATGCTGGTCAACTTGGCCCGCAGCTCCTCATTGGCCGTCTGCACTGCGTCCGTCTCCATCTCGGGCTTCTCGCCCTTGTTCCGGCCTTTCTTTGACATGCTTCCTCTTGGGTCAAGGTGCTGAGATCCTGCGGTTCACACCCGTTCACGCACACCAGCCAGCAGGCGAGGCTACCAGCTCCACCGTGCTAACCAGTCGCGCAGGACTCAGCTCGCCCTCCGAGGAAACCACCATCACTTGGTATCCTGAAGGAAAGAGGGAAACTGAGTTAGCAGAGAGAGAAGGCTGGGGAGCTGGTGTCCCTGCCTAGGGCACGGCGGGTCAGGCACCTGCCACTCCCAGGACTGACCTAGAGCCTCCCCGATGGGGGCTGCAGCAGAATCACTTGGAGGTTCTTAAGGTGCGGAGTCCTGGGCCCACCCCTAGAGAATCTGATTTGCATTTCTAACAAGCTCCCAGGTGAGGCTCCCAGGTGACCACATCTTGAGTAGTTTCAATCCATCCTGCCCCCATCAAGATGAGACCAGCCCATCTCAGCAGCCTGCAGATCATGGTCTGCCAATATCAGTGAGCCTGAGTCTCCCAAGGTGCTTCTTTCAAAAAGCAGGGCTCTGACCCTCACCCAGAGCTCAACATGAAGAATGTGGTGGGCCAGGAAATCTGCATTTCCATCCACAGTCCCAGCAATTCTGGAGCAGGGTCTGAGGACCACACTTTGAGAAATGGGCTTTTCGATTTCAGAGGTTAGTGGTTCCCTTCCCTACTAGGTAGATGATGTCACTCAGTGTTACAGATGAGGAAACTGAGACACACAGAGGTTGAGTGCCAGTGATGTCACTCAGCTATTGAGATAGGAAACAGCATGAACCTGATCAAGGTCCACAGCTGGAAGCGGGTGAGCCAGGACTGAGCCTAACCATCACCCTGAACTGCCTAGAAAGCCACCTCTGCTCTCCCTTCCTGTCGCCACGTTTCCTTATTTTCCAACTCTCAAGCTGTAATTTACTTAGTTCTCATCTATGTCCCCCTACATAAGGATGGGTTACCAGTAAGCTGGGCCTGGGTCTACTTTGCCCCCACTGTATCCTCCATGCCTAGAAGAGAGGGCAGCACATAAGATGCTTTCCATCCGGATCTGCCGGGTGAGTCAATAAATGAATGAGTGAGTGAGTGAGTGAGTGAGTGACAGCAGGAGAGTCATGAGGTGCCCGTCATGTGCCAGGGCCTGTGACAGGAGCAGGGAATCCCATCCCATCGTCCTTGGAGCACCTGGTGAGAGAGTATTTTACTAAGCCCATTTTAGAGATGAGGAAATAAAGCACAGAGAGGTGAAGTAAGCTACCTAAGTCCTCACAGCCCGTGAGTGGTGGCGCTGGGATTAGATCACCTAGGGAATGAATGCAGAGCGAGGAGGGAACACTCCAGTGTTGAGGAATGCTAACTTGGGAGGTTGGGCAGAAGGGACAAAATTGGCAAGGAAGGCCGTGAACAAGACTGAAGGAGGGAAAGCACCAGGGAGGCTGCAGAAGATCATGCGTCTAGAAGAAGGAAGACGCCAACAGCAGGCAGCCCCGAAGAGGTCAAGGTGAGGACCTCAAGCTGGGCATTGGACTCAGCTGCCTGGAGTCCCTGTGACCTCAGCCTGTGGGTGGGAGGTGCAGGAAGTACAGGGGTGCCCAGGAACGGTCTGGGTGGGGTCTCCAAAATGCCAGTGCATCAGCAAGTTGCAGATGCTCAGTGGCCATGAGCTGAAGTCAGGCGTGCCCTGCTAGCCCTGGGGCCCTGGGACATCCTCCCAAACTATAAAGTCTGGGAGGCAGTGATGGAGGCCAGCTGCCTTCCTCCTGAACAAGAGAGAGCGGTGTTGCTCAACACTCCATAAAGGATTATTCTGGGCTCATCAACATCCCCGCTGATCGATTCCAGAAAGGTACATTCTGTCTTCGGATAAGTATGAACTCCATTTGCCTTGATCTGACTTAGAGCTTGATACATAATTCATTCCTCACCTCCTCTGACCTGCCGCTTTTATAACCATAGCAGTTCTCAGAAATCAGCCTTCCAGTCTGAAGTACACCTCCCCATACCCTGATCAGTGGGAAGACACACAAAATACAACACCCCAAAAATGAAGCGTACTCCTTTTTATTCCTTTCTGTGGCCATTTATAGGAATGTGCCTTAAGGAAATACCAGAGATACAGTCTCTGATAGAAACACTTGGATGTTCATCCCAATAACACAATGCTCAGCAGAAGGGATAGATTAAGTAAATGATAAGCCCGAATAGCAGACTCCACATAGCAAAAGGTCAGTGCCACAAAGAGTGAAAAAGGCAAAATAAAAATCAGGCTGGGTGTGGTGGCTCATGCCTATAATCCCAGCACTTTGGGAGGCAGAGATGGGAGGATCACCTGAGGTCAGGAGTTTGTGACCAGCCTGACCAACATGGTGAAACGCCCTATCTACTAAAAATACAAAAAATTTAGCCAAGCTGAGCCAAGATCGTGCCATTGCACCCCAGCCTGGGAGACTCTGTCTCAAAATAAATAAGTAACAAATACAATTTATAGTCTTAATCTTCTGAGATATATATACACACATATATATATATACACACACACATATATATACATATATATATTATACACACACACACACACATATTTGCTTATTCTCACTCAGTCATAAATATGTGTTGAGCACCTGCAAGGTGCCAGCCCTGCACCCTGGGCATATGGCAGAAAGGATGTAGCAGCCACGCCTCCAGGATACGGACAGGAAACCCCTGGGGGATGCAGTTACAGGCGATACCTATTCTCTTCTTTAAATCTTCTAGATAAGTACAATTTTCTATTTCAATGACTGCTTTTCAGAAGAAACAGTGCAATTTTTTTTAAGAAAGGCAAGAAAAATATCTGCAATTAGCCAGGAAGGACACCAGAAAAAAGCTGAAGAGAAAGCAAATGGACCACACTCACAGGGGCAGCCCACCAGGCTCACAGGCAGGATGGGGTGGCTGCAGGTCTGCCGACTCTTTGGGCTGCCGCTCAGGGAAAGGGTGCCCTGCGCTGTGTGTCAATTGTCAGCTCCTCTGGGTCAGGACCTTGGCTTCCACCTTCGTGTGCCCCACCCTGTGCCCAAAGTCCAAGTTCGATCCAGTTCCAGGATGAATAAATCTCCATAGGCCAATGCCAAGCCTGGAACTCTCAACATCCCATTCCAGACACTGCCAGGCCAGGCCACAGTGAGTGTGGAGATGAATGAAGTGCAGGAGGGGAGGATGTCCAAAGTTCTGGGCCAAGTCAACCTTGGGACTCAGGGTAGCCCCCAGCAGCCAGCCTCTGTGCCATGGAAACACTGTTGAGGGTCCTGACGCTCACAGTGCCACACAGCGTCACTGCAATCAGCCCCTCTGGCTGCAGGCTGCACAAAGGTCTCACTGACAGGAGTGACAGCAGGGCACTCTCCTGCTGGAGCTGAGCTTGGTGTCTGCTGCACCCAGGGCTTTTCATTCTGAGCCAGCTGTCCACCAAGCAGGAGATGGCACAGCCCACTGTCAAGGAAGGAACACAGCCCTGGCTCAGCACGGCAGGCTGAAGAGTCACTGACTGCTCAGGACACACAGGAGGTGGAGTACTCAGAGAACGCTCCTTCCTGAAGGCATGTGGAGCTGCCCTGCTGACCCTGGACTTTGTCTGGCATATAGGCCAAGGATGGCAAATCTCCATCTCCTGTAAGCCAGTCCTGTTGGCTCCAGAACTGAAGTATCTCTGCAGCCCACCCATCGTGGTCACCACGAGCCCCCTTGTCCCAGGCTCCTTGTCATTTGTCTGTGCCTTGGAAGCTTGGCTGCCCTTTAATTGCCCACAGGAAATTAATATACGAGGTCTGCAGGAGGACCAGACAGGGTCCTGGCCATCACAGAACTGTCTGGTCAGGGAGACCATTATGGAAATGAATACATAAAATAATGATGGCTTGTGGTAGGTGCTGCAAAGGAAAAGTCTACAGGGCACTGTGATACACAGCTATCAAATATCACCTGTCATGGGCAGGCGGTGGAGAGGGCAAACTGCCACACCACATGGGGGTCCTACACCAAGCACAGAGTCAAGACCTGCTATGCATTTGCAGCCCAGTGCAAAATGAAAATGTGAGGCTCCTTATTCAGAATTATTAAGACTTGCATGACAGTGACAGTGGAGCATTAAACCAAGAGCCAGGCCCTCCGAGTGCAGGCCCTGCAAGACAGCACAGGTCATGTGCCCATGAAGCCTGCCCTGGACAGAGTTTAAGTCCTACCCTGAGCATGCTGGGAAGCCATTAGCAAGGTGTGACTCGGGTTTCCATTTCACTAAAGAGCAGATGATAACAGCTGCACCCGAGAGGTGGTGGCGAGAGTGAAATGGGTCCCTGCCGGGCACACAGGAAGCACTGCAGAGGCTCTGCAACTCTCCTCCTGCTGTTTAAAGGACACCCGGGCTGCTGAGGTACAGACAAATGACATGGAGGGTGAGACAAGGGGGCATGTGTTGGAAAGAGATGCTTGGTGCCACAAAGAAAAATGAGCACTGAGACCAGGGATCTTTCAGCAATTTTTACTTCCTGTAGGAAAGGTACACTCACTAGCCATCTTGCCAGGAGACACAATAAACAAAGGAAAACAGACATATTTATCCCTTACGCATTTGGGGTTGTCCTTACTGCTGTGTCTGATCTCCATTGGCTGGAGCCAGACCTCACAATCTAAACTGAAACCCGATTGGCTAATAACTTAAAACTTTTCTAAACAGGTAAAAGCAATGGAAAGTTGGGACATGCCTGTGAGCACGTCCAGCACAGATATCTTGGTTAAAGTACAAGGACATAGAATGTACTACATGCCTGTAAGCATAGCATATCTAACAGCTACATAGGGTAGGGCTTAACAAAGAGTTATTAGCATGCTTATTATTAACAAGAAAGGAAAAGGAACTTTTCTACTTCCTACAGCATGTGATGTCAGAGCTGGGTGTGCTGCAGAGATATTTCAGTTCTGGAGCCAACAGGACTGGCTCACGGGAGGTGGATATTTGCCACCCTTGACCTATATGCCAGGTGCTTGGCCTGACCCCCACAGCCTTCCACAATGCCCACCAACAATATCTCCAATGCACTAGGTCCAGGGCCTTGTCTGGCCTTCTCAGGCCCACTGCAAAATTTCTTCCCCTCCTTAAAGCACAGCTTCGTGGTGACAATTGGAGAGGCAAGGAGAAGGGTGGGGATGCTGGGCTGAGGCCACAGGAGACAAGGGAAGAGCTCTGGTTGGGCAGCATGGGCCGGCTTCTGACTGATGATGGCCGAGGTGGGCTGAATGGTGGTCCCAAAAAGATATGATCACATCCTGCTCCCCAGAACCTGCAGATGTGCCCTTATTAGGAAAAAGTGTCTTCAAAGATGTCATGAAGTTAAAGATCTCAAGAAGGAATCATCCTGGAGTAGGGTGAAATCTAAATCCATTGACAAGAGTCCTTCTTTTAGGAGATGCACAGAGAAGACACACAGGAGAGAAGCCCACGCAAAACCAGGGAAGAGACCAGAGTGCTGAGGCCAAACCAGGGAAGCCCAGGACAGCCAGTAGCCGTCCAACACTGGAGGAGGGAAGGACCGACAGCTTCTCCCCTAGTGCCTTTTGAGGGAATGTGACCCCGCCAGCACTGTGATTTGGGACTTCTGACCTCTAGAACTGCGAGAGTAAATTTCTGTTTACCACCAGTTTGTGGTCATTCTTTATGGAGGCCACAGGAAATTAATATACCAGGCATGCAGGGAAAAACCACTCTTGGGACAGGATGTGGTGGCTCACGCCCATAATCTCAGCACTTTGGGAGGATGATGCGGATGAATCACCTGAGGTCAGGAGTTCAAGACCAGCCTGGCCAACATGGAGAAACCCTGTCTCTATTAAAAATACAAAATTAGCCAGGTGTGGGTGGCACATGCCTAAAATCCCAGCTACCTGGGAGGCTGGGGCAGGAGAATCGCTTGAACCCGGGAGGCGGAGGGTGCGGTGAGCCAAGATGGTGCCATTGCACTGCAGCCTGGGCAACAAGAGTGAAACTCCATCTCAGAAACAAACAAACAAACAAACAGAAAACCACTCCTGGAACACACTCAGCACTTTAACGCCTGAAGGAAACTAGCTCCTCAGAACACAAGTCTGAATAAGCTTTGCCCCTTGCCACACTGTGTTAACATCACCAGGAAACCACAATGCCTCCCCGCTCAGCAGGGCCGCACACATCCCTCTACAGTCACAATTCACACCCTACGAGGTGAGACTGGAAGGGACCTTTGTCTCCCAGGTGCAGATGAAAAAAGTTAAGGCTCAAAAGTGGACATGAGTTGCCCAAGATTGCTCAGTGATCTGGTCACTGCAATGGGATTTCCAATTCAGGTCTCCTGCTTCCAACCCCACATGGCCTAATATTTTTATAACAGGATTCAAATAACACAGACACAAAAAGAAAATTAGCTCCTTCAAGGCAACTCAAATCCGAATAATATCTGATAAGCAGAAATTCCAGCCCATCACCAAGAGGTCTTCTTTGTAACACTTCCTGCTCATTTCACCAAAAATTACATGGAGATCCCAGAGGGCTCCTTGGCGAAAATATGAATGAGGTAGCTTGGCAGAGTCAAATCCTTTCTGTGGACAGAAAACAGTTTATCCTAAAGAATCTAGTCACACTTTTTTTTAAACACACATGCATTACTTAATGGGCCCTTAGGAAAAAATGTCTCTGAGTAAGTATATGCCTTTGGTTTAAATATCTAAATCCAAATTGATTGTGCTGACTTAAAAAGCTACAACGGTATTCCTACCCCAGGCTCAGTAATATGCTTCCTGGGAATTTATTCTAAGGAAGTAATTCCCGAAAGGAAAAAGCCATATGCCTAAAGATGCTGCATGTGGCATAATTTGAATTGTTGATGACAATGAAAAACTGGAAATAACCTCAGGGCCCAAAAGTTGTTGGTGACCGAGTGAGCAAAGGCACACCAGCCAACTCAGAAACAGCCCAGGCAGAGGCAGGGAGGGAGGCCCATGGACCACAGCGGCCTGTGAGCCCTGCCAGGCGGCACCTGCAGAGATGCAAATGTGCCTCTCACCAGTTCACATCCCTGGATTTTCAGGTTCACTTTAAATCCCGTAATGGTGCTCATGCTGTTTATGCAATCAACAAAATAATGAAAGAGATGGTACTGGGTTCTCTTTTGAGCAGAACTGAAATACCAGAGTGAAGCTCATGCCCCAGGCCAGCTTCAACTCCTTCCATGAATTCTTTGTGGCCTCAGTGGGGACTCAGAGGCTGTCCCCACTCCACAGAGATGCTGGAGGCTAAGTGCCTTCAGGTTTGGACATTTCTTGGCACACTTCCCAGCACAAAGCGATGCTCAAAAAATGGCAGCAGGCTGGGAGTAGTGATTTGTGCCTGTAATCCCAGCACTTTGGGAGGCCGAGGCAGGCGGATCACCTGAGGTCAGGAGTTCGAGACCAGCCTGGCCAACATGGTCTTTCACCCCCCTCTACTACTAAAAATATAAAAATTAGCCAGGCATGGTGGTGCACGCCTGTAATCCCAGCTACTCGGGTGGCTGAGGCAGGAGAATCGTTTGAATCTGGGAGGCAGAGGTTGCAGTGAGCGGAGATCATGCCAGTGCACTCCAGCCTGGGCGACAAAGCGACACCTTGTCTCAAAAAAAAATGGTAGCAGCTTCATTATCGTCATCATCATTCTCATTGGCATGTGCTGCCAGATTTGCCAACAATGTCCACAGCTTGACCTAGGATTTTTCCTATGGCTCTATCAATAGTGGGCTTCGTAAGGGGCAGGGGCATCAAATAGTCCTCAGTGTTCAGGCCCAGGACAGCGTGACTATTTGGAGGCCAATACTCTCTTGCCTTCAACTCTCCTCTCACCTTCCAAAGAATTGTGCCAGGCATCAGGAGAGCAAAAGTTGGAAACAACCTAAATGTCTCGCCATAGGGAATTTCTTGTACTACAAAACTGCACTAGTAAATCCAGTGATGGCTATGCAGTGGAGGAGCACAGCCTGCACAGACATGCAGCCTGCACCTGGACCCAGCAGGGAGCATACAGCAAAGGCGCAGGAAGTGACGGGAGTGAGCCCTTGGCACACACCATCTACTCTAGCGACCACAATGCGGCTCCAGCGATGTTCAAGAGCATTAAACAGAGGAGCCGGATCTGATTTTTCCAGAGAAAGCCGACACTGATTTTTATGTGAAATTTCCCAATTTGTACATGTTAGAAACTAATTCACGTAAATTTGTTTAAATATTGTGCAGCCCAAACAGAAACCATCTGTGGACCAGATTTGACCTGTGGCCATCATCTTGCAGACTCTGATGTTTGCCACCTATTAAATGGAAAAAGCATATACAGCATACTACAGTGTATAAGTAATGTGTATATATACTGCATATAATATAACTGTATATATGTACATTTGTAGGCAGGCTTATGTTTAAGTGTAGGCATTTAAAATAGCATAGACAGGGCCAGGTGCAGTGGCTCACGCCTGTAATCCCAGCACTTTGGGAAGCTGAGGTGGGCAGATCACTTGAGGTCAGGAGTTCAAGATCAGCCTGGTCAAAATGGTGAAACCCCATCTCTACTAAAAATACAAAAATTAGCTTGTAATCCTAGCTATTCGGGAGGCTGAGGCAGGAGAATCGCTTGAACCTAGGAGGTGGAGGTTGTAGTGAGCCGAGATCAAACCACTGCACTCCAGCCTGAGCAACGGAGTGAGACCCTGTCTCTAATAATAATAATAAAATGGCATAGACAAATATTTACAATCTATTAAGAGTGGACGTCTTTGAAAGGGGTAAGGGTACTTGGGTTTTTCCTTTTGTTTAGATTTTATTTTTGCCTGGATACATTTTTTAAAGGATCTACAAAGGCTCTGCATTGCATATTTAGCATGAAAATCACAAAAGATTCTTGTCTTTAAAAGACTGTGCCAAGATGCAAGGAATGGCAGAGGCCTTATGAAGAAAAATAACATAATGTGATATAAATAGGGGTTAGAGGGAGCAGCTGCTGACCTGAATTCAAGTCCCACACAAGTAAGTGCTGGCTCTGGGATGTGGGGGACTTCAGTTCACATCCCTGAACTGTCGTTTCATCAGCTGCAAAGCTTGGAGGACAGGGCCCAGCCCATGTGGTGTGGGGGGTGGGGGGTCGGGATGTGGAGGGTAAGAGCTTGGGTTCAGGAGCCACAGGGACTGTGTGGGTTCTTAGCTCTTCCACTTACCAGCTGTGTGACCTCAGACAGGAGGCTTCACCTCTCTGTGCCTCAATTTCTTCATCAGAAAGTGAGGCTAGTAATAATTCCTTCCTCATAAGGTTGTTGTGGGTATGAAATGATTTTATACTTTTAAGGTGTTCAGAACAGGGACTAGGCTGTAACAAGCACTCAGTAAGAGTTAACAGCCCATACCTGTTAACAATTATAATGATTTAATTGCAAAGTACAAAACCCTTTAAACGAAAGATGTCACTTGTTAATATTGTAAGAATTTAGCAAATGCTAAAGGCTCCATTTTTCTATTTTCTGCCAACGCTACTAGTTTTCAACATCCCCCGCAAAATGCTCACCTATCTGGAGGTCATACAGTCCCTTGGAACAGAGCTCTTGCCACTGAGGGAGGAGGCATGCTTCTGAGGGGACCAAACCCCCCACCCAGAGCCAGTGCACATGACACAGTAGGCAAAGCCCCCGTCCCAGGCCCAAACCTCTTCAGGTTTGAAACTCTGGCAGCCTCTGAGTCCCCACTTGGGCCGCAAAGGATTCATGGAAGGAGTTGAAGCTGGCCTGGGGCGTGAGCTTCACTCTGGTATTTCAATTCTGCTCAAAAGAAAACCCAGTACCATTTCTTTCATTATTTTGTTGATTGCATAAATCCTGATTCTCAGGATTTTCACACAATCCTAGCAGCTGAGCTGTCTGTTCTCCCAGCCCAGGGCCAAATGGACACAGACAACTGGATAACAGCATTGCGCAAAAGGCGAAGACACAGGCAGGAAAAGGAAAGACAGCAAAGATTTTCCATCATGCCACTGCCCCAAAAGAGAGAGGAGATTGAAATAAAAAGTCCATTCATACTTGAAAAGAAAAAGCCTGATCGGGTATGGTGGCTCACATCTATAATCCCAGCACTTTGGAAGGCCAAGACAGGAGGATGGCTTGAGCCCAGGAATTCAAGACCAGTTTGGGCAACAGAGGAAGACCGTGTCTCTACAAAAAATTAAAAGTTAGCTGGATGTGGTGGCGTGAGCCTGCAGTCCCAGCTACGAAGGAGACTGAGGTGGGAGGAGCCCCTGAGCCCAGGAGTTCAAGACTGCAGTGAGCTATGATGGTGCCACCGCACTCCAGCCTGGGCAAGAGAGCTGTGAGACCCTGTCTCTAAAAAATAAAAAACAAAAAAAAAAAACAAAAGAAAAGGCCTAGGAAATCTAGGAAATTAACTTTATTAGGAGACCTCATTTTCCAATTATAGGAAATTAACAAGGTGCTTGCTGTCTCTTTTTATACTGATGCGAAATAGTTAGAGGAAGTTTTAAATGAAACTTCTGTAAGGCATAGTCAATAATGTCAACCTAGTTAGGTTTTCCTAACACATACTCTAGGCTTGGAGGCAAGATGCCTCTTGGAGGTAAAGAGGACCTGGAATGAGGGCAGGAGGCTCAGTCCCTTGCCCCAGCTCTGCCACCATCCCCCAGCCCTGGCCTGGCTGTGTTCTCTCCACCCAGGACTCTCCATCCATAACACCGGTGGGCTATGCAGATGGCACCACGTGGGATGACGGCTGGCGACCATTGCTAATCCCAGAGAGGGCCACCTGTGGCCAGGGCTCCCAGGCCCCTGGACCATCACAGACACCAGGAGGTCCCAGCTGGCGGGTTTCATCAACATAGAAATAACAACAGAGCAGCCACCTGCACGAGCACATTCAGAGCACTTGGTGACCTGGACCCAGTTCCACGCTTAAGTGTGGCAGCTTAATCATGAATGGGCCCAAGGCTTCCCCAACCCTCAACATCCAGCCACCAAGAGCTGTCCTCTATCACCTCTGTTCTTAGAGGCGCTCCCTACAGCCACTGCCCCAGACTGCCCTCACCCTTGCCTGTCTGCATTCGTGTGATTCAGTGGCCTCCCCTGGTCTAGGCCTACATGCCAACCCATCCAGGCTCTAGGGCCATGGGCGGTGACCCTCCCCACGGTTCTCTGCTGATGTGGCCTCACCAAGTTGGGACGCAGGCCACTTGATGCCAATCTCCCAGCTCCATCTATGACCACAGTGGCCCACACTGTCCAGACATCCTTTTCTGGGTCAGGTTCATTCTGCACCCAACAAATACCCAAGAGTCCCTCATGTGTCTGGGAGGGGGTGATTCTATGCATGTTACACACACAAGCATGAACATACCATACAGAAACACATGCACACAAACACACACCATGCAGAAACACACACCACACATACCCCCACACACACCCATACATACACCACTCACAAGCACACACACACCATACAGAAACACACACACATACATACACACAGCATGCAGAAACACACACCACACATGCCCACACACACACACCCATACATACACCACTCACAAGCATGCACACACCATACAGAAACACATGCAAACACACATACACACACCATGCAGAAACACACACCACACACACATACAAACACCACTCACAAGCAAATGCACACCATACAGAAACACACACACACACATACACACAGTATGCAGAAACACACACCACACATGCCCCCACACACACATACATACACCACTCACAAGCATGCACACACCATACAGAAGCACACACACATACATACACACAGCATGCAGAAACACACACCACACATGCCCCCCCACTCATACATATACAACTCCCAAGCATGCACACACCATACAGAAACACACACACACATACACACACCATGCAGAAACACACACCACACAATGCCCCCCCACACACCCATACATACACCACTCACAAGCATGCACACACCATACAGAAACACATGCACACACACATACACCATGTGGAAACACACCACACAAGCCCTCACACACACACATACATATACAACTCACAAGCACACGCACACCATACAGAAACATACACACACACATACACACAGCATGCAGAAACACACACCACACACACCCCCACACACCCATACATACACCACTCACAATCATGCACACATCATACAGAAACACACGCATACACACATACACACAACATGCAAAAACACACGGCACACATGCCCCCACACCACTCACAAGCATGCACACATCATACAGAAACACACGCACACACACAACGTGCAGAAACACACACCACACATGCCCCCCACACACCCATACATACACCACTCACAAGCATGCATATACCAT
>PVKP010004253.1:0-19704 GCA_004027715.1 Plecturocebus donacophilus | reverse complement strand
GCCCCCCACACCCATACATATACCACTCAAAAGCACACACACACCAGACAGAAACACACTCCATATAACATGCATGCACACATATTGCACCACACAAGACACACCACACATCATACAGAAACATATACCATGTACACCACACACACACACACACCACACAGCTACATCATACACAAATACACACACCATAAACACACCACATATGCACACACATCCCATGCATACACCACTCACAAGCATGCACACACCATACAGAAACATGCACACACGCAAATACACACAACATGCAGAAACACACACCACACACACACCCCCACACACATACGTACACCACTCACAAGCACACAAACACCATACAGAAACACACACACAAACATGCAGAAACACACACCACACATGCCCCCCACAGACACCCGTGCATACACCACTCACAAGCATGCACACATCATACAGAAACACATGCACACACAAACATGCAGAAACACACATCATACATGTCTCCCACACACAATACATACACCACTCACAAGCATGCACACACCATACAGAAATACACACACATATACAGCATGCAGAAACACATCACACATGCCCCATACACACACCTATACATACACCACACAGAGACACATACCACACACGCCCCCCCACACCCATACACACACCACTCAAAAGCACACACACACCAGACAGAAACACACTCCATACAACATACATGCACACATACTGCACCACACAAAGACACACCACACATCATACAGAAACATATACCATGTACACCACACACACACACAGCACACAGCTACACCTTACACAAACACATACCATATAGAAACACACCACACATGCATACACATCCCATGCATACACCACTCACAAGCATGCAAACCATACAGAAATACACCCCATGCAACACAATGCACCATACATATACAGACATTACACACGCATTATACAGAAATCCACACCACATATGCTGCCACACACATACACTACACACAAATACACACATCATACAGAAACACGCTCCATACAACACACACAACACACAACACACACAGACATTACACACACATCATACAGAAAAACATACCACATATGCCACACATACACACACACCACACACAGACATCACACGCACATCCTACAGAAACCCATACCACATATGCCACACACACATACAGAAGACACATCCGTATACCACACTCAGCAGCGCAGTCAGTGGCTCCGAAAACAGGACAGGCTCCCCAGCAATCCCCGACCAAGGAATGTCATTCTCTTTCTTCTGAGGGAAAACTGGGCTGGTGGGCTTTGGAGCCTGGCACATCGCCCCGTCTGCCTCACCACACGCTGCCCACCTGACCCATCCGAGCCACTGCAAGCCCAGAGGCAGGCAGGGCACAGGCTGTTCTCCCAATTTACAGATGAGAAAACTGAGGCTCAGAGCCACAGCCACAGCACACCCCACATACTAAAAACTCACACCATGGGACTTGCTGAAAAGCCAGACATTCTGGAAGAAAAGACGAGAAGCAGAGGAGAGGGGAGAGTCTGTGCCATGGGGGAGCCTGTGCCTGAGGGAGCAAGAAGAGGCCAGGGTGGCCGGCACAGGCGGGGCCCGGTGGGGGAGGACCGGCTATCAGCCTGGGATTCCCCAGCCAATGGCTTAGCAGGGACAGTAGCGACGTCGACCTCGCTGGCACATTGCTGAGGCCCAAATGGTGCAACAGCTGGGTCAGGACTTGGCAGGCTGGGAGGTGGCCCAGAAATGTGGCCCCGCACCGTGTGCAGAGAAACAATGTGAAGGAAGATGAGGCCAGTGGGCACCTGGGAAGGCCCCACAGACCACATCCTCCCTTCACTCCTTCGGGATTCCCTCCTTCATCCCCCTTCCCCAACGCGCGGTCCCACAGCCTCTCTCCAAAGTCCTTCCAGTGACAGGAGGCCCCCCCACCCACCGGGCTCACCCTTGGCAACCCTCACTTCAGAGAGCACTTCTCATTTCGAACCAAAAAAAAGCAAACAAAAACCGGTGCCCTTATAACCTCTGCCCTTAGCTCCTCCAGGCACTCAGAAGCCCCCAAAATGCGTCCACTCCCGCTCTTGCACACAGGAGCCCTTCAGACATCAGAAAGTTCGCATCCACCCTCCCGTCTCTGGGTAACACCTGCTATTTATCAAGCACCCTATCCGCCTTCCACAGGACAATCTCATTTGACCCCCACAACAATGCCCTGTAAAGGCTGTGATGCCAGGACTCCCACTGCCTCCACCTGCAGGTGGGTGAAGCAGGTGAAGATGCTGGGGCCTGAGACAGTAACTGACCACAGTCATGTGGTTAGAAAAAGGCTTTAGAGCCAGACAGACATGAATTCACCTCCCAAGCAGGTTACTCGGGGTCTGGGGTCAGTTCTCTGAGTTGTCTGTGCCTCAGTTTCCCCATCTGTGAAATGGGGATCTCTCACTGTATCCAGGCTCCTGGACTATGAGAGCCCCACAAGTGATGGCTCTCCATGGAGCCAGGGCAAGAGAAGTGTCCCTGCAGGTGTGTCCCCCAAACGGGTGGACAGAAGGCCACCTGCTTCCGAAGCTGGGGCACAGGGGCTGCGAGCAGTGAATGAGCTCAGAAGAGACCAGGAGGGAGGAGGGAGCAAAGGGGAGTCTTTACTGGCACAAGGTCCAAGCCCGTGGCCTGGGAAATTTGTCTCCACAACAGGGGACCCAGCTGGTCTTCAATGTGCTTCTTCAAGTGGAAAAAAAAAATGAATGGACCCATTATCTGCCTCACAAAGCCCCAGCCTGGATGAGCAAACATGGAAGCCACGTGCCTCCTCCGTCCATTCCCTCTGGGGCTCGTTCACCACATGCACCGCCCAAGCCCCATGTTCCACCTGCCAAGTTCTCTCTGGAGTCCCTCCAGTCCCCTCAGCCTTGCCACCTGCAGCTGGCCTACCTCACAGGCTTCCAGGGTCTCCCTGTCCCTCTTCCTCCCAGCCACTCACCCAGGGCCACCAGAGAGCACCACCTGTAGCAAGCATCAGCCACACCCCACCCCTGCAGAGAAATTAAACAGCAATAACAGGAACGCACCTGCGGCGGCCCACTGCCTGGGAGCCCCACACCCAGTGGGTGTCTTGCCGGGCCCCTGGCCATCTCACCCAGGTGTCTGGTCCACTTGCTGCCTTTGGAGTGCCTTCCATGCCATCTGGTTTAGTTAAGTCTCCAGTACCAGGCAAGGTGCCCACCCCAAGTAGGTATCAGTACCCCCAGGAGCCCTCTTTGGACACCTGCTGGATGATGAAGACATCACATAACCCACTTTCACTCTCGCCCTGTGGGGTGTCTCCACATCTACAGAGTTCAGACAGGAGGACACACGCCATTCAGCCAACAAGGGACACAGGTTTCCTGATTCCTTGGTAAAAACAGTCACCCCTTCTGCAGAGCCAAGTACAACCAGACAAGAGCTGGCACATGTGTGGTCAGATGCTGGGTGCCAGCCAGCCACCCTCAGTCTTTAAATATGGCCCTTGGCTAAATGGTAAGATACTGACCATCAAGAGCCCTTGGCCTTGCTCTTGGATAAACAAAGCCATGCATGTTTGATCTCTACAATCTATAAGGCTTGAGATCAGATTGAAGTTGACCTGTTAAACACACCACCTCATTATTTGTTCAGCAGAAGTTTGTGGCATGCCTCCTGAAATCCAGACGCCACACTGGGTACGGGGACCAGGATGCTGAGCAGGACCCATCACGCCCTGCCCTCATGATGCTGATGGCCATTCCTGCTGAAAGCTCCTTCTTCCAGACCCCCACTCAGCTGCTGTTCTCAATGTCTCCCTACACAGATCAGAAGGAAACCATCCCTTTGCAATATGGCCAAAGAGGTTATGATGAGATTTCTCCGTGGACCACCACTCCTGTCCCTAGAAAAGTATTCCGAGGTCAAACATCCTTTCTGTTGCTGGCAGCCTCAGTTGCCACCATCACCTGTCACTGTCCCCCAGTCACAGAATTAGCATGTTTGCCTCTGCAGTGGAGGACAGCAGGAGATATAGCAACAGCTGAACACCGTGACAACCTTGCCCTCGACAGCCTCCCTCTCCTAGTCCTAACAAGTCCATCTTGATATGTCCCAAAGAAGCCAAGTTTAGGAGGAGAGGCATCTCTAAATCTGGAAGATTCTGGAACATCTCTGGCCTCATGGTCAGAGACCCACAGGGCCCAGGTCCAAGTTCATCATGCCAACCCCAAAAAGATGAAAGAAACTTCCAGTTAGGGCAACACTATGCACTTACCTGCCCCAGGCCACTTTGGCAAAGTCCTGCTCAATGAAGTGGGGGACTCTATACAGAAGAAAGGGAGGCAGGGGAAGAAGGAGGGAGGGAGGACGCAGTAAGAACTGAGCCAAACTTTTAGTTTCTGGTCTGTCACACAAGGAGCTTAGAAGCATGACTCCCATCTACACAAGGCAAGTTCAACAAAATGCAAATCAAGAACTTATCTTGGATCCATCAGACAACTGAGGTCACAGAACAAACTACTGCCCCAACATTTGGAGAGGCAGATACACAGAATCACAACATACCTGAGCAAAAACCTCCATGGGAACCAGTTTAGACTCCTCTTACCAAATGCATCATGTCTGGCTCACAACAAAAAACATTACGAGGCATACTGAAAGGCAAAAAAGGGAGCCCAAACATTGGAACCAGGCATGGCAGAGATGCTGCAATGATCAGACTGGGACTTTAAAAGAACTATAACTAATATGCCAAGGATTTTAATGAAGAAAGCAGACAACATGCAAAACCAGATGGGTAATGTAAGCAGAGATGAAAGTTCTAAAAAAAAGGATAAAAAAGAAATGCTAGAAATAAAAAGTACTGTAACAGAAATGAAGAATGCCTTTCATGGGCTCATTAGTAGACTGAATACAGCTGAAGAAAGAGTCAGTGGGCTTAAAGATACGTCAACAGAATATTTCCTAAGGGGAAAGCAATGGAAAAAAAGGACTAAAAAAAAAAAAAAAAAAAAAAAAACAGAATATCCCAGGATAGCCAGGTGCAGTGGTTCACACCTATAATCCTAGAACTCTGGGAGGCTGAGGTAGGCAGATTGCTTGAGCCCAGGAGTTCAAGACCAGCCTGGGCAACAGCCTGGGCAACATGGTGAAACCCTGTCTCTACAAAAAATACATGCATGGTGATATACACCCCCCACCTCAGCTGAAATGGGAGCATCACCTAGGCTCGGGGGTTGAGGCTGCAGTTAGCCATGTTCACACCACTGTACTCCAGCCTGGGTTACACAGTAATACCTTGTCTCCAAAAATATCCCAAGACTATAAGGACAACTACAAAAGGTAAAAACACATGTAAAAAGAATAACAGAATAAGAAGAGAAAAATAAAGTGAAGAACTAGTTGAAGCATAGTATCTGAGAATTTCACAAAATTAATGTCAGACACCAAACCACAGATCCAGGAAGCTTAGAAAATACTAAGAAGAATAAATGCCACAAAAAAAAAAAAAAACCCAAACCCTACACTTAACATATCATATGCAAACTGCAGAAAAGTAAAGCTAAAGAAAAGATACTGGGGCCAGGCATGGTGGCTCAGACCTGTAATCCCAGCACTTTGGGAGGCTGAGGTGGGTGGATCATTTGAGGCCAGGAGTTTGAGATCAGCCTAGGCAACATGGCAAAACCCCATCTCTACAAAAACTACAGAAATTAGCCAGACATTGTGGTGCATGCCTGTAATTCCAGTTACTCAGGAGGCTGAGGCACGAGAATCACTTGAACCCAGGGGGCAGAGGTTACAGTGAGCCCAGATGGTGCCACTCCACTCTAGCCTGGGCAACAGAGTGAGATTCTGTCTCAAAAAAAAAAAAAAAAGAAAAGAAAAAATACTGAAAGAAGTTAGAGGGAAAAACATCTATGGAGGAAAAGGACAAGAATTATTAATACATCTGACTTCCCTGAAGAAACCACGCAAGCAAGAAACAGGAGAGGGAAATATTTAAAGTATTGAGAAGAGGAAAAAACCCACCAGTGTAGAATTCTGTAGCCTATGAAATTATTCTTCAAAAGTGAAAGAGAAAGAAAGTCTTTCTCAGACAAACACAAATTGAAAGCATTTGCCATTGTCACCTGCCTTGAAAAAAAAAGATTAAAAGCAGCTCTTCAGAATTGAGAAAAAATGACAAAGGTCAGAAACTCAGACCCACACAAAGAATGGAAGAGCTTTAGAGAAGGAATTTGTGAAGATAAAATAAATTCCTTTTTTATTCTGAATTGATTGAATAGGACAGTTTGTTTGAAGCAATAACAGCAACAGTGTATTTGATGGGCACCACAGCTTATGGATAAGAGCAATGATGGGAAAGACAAAACAGGACCCGTGTGTGATAAGATGCTTCCACTACACAGGAAGCAGTGTGCTGTTACTTGAAAGTGGACTTGGATTAGTTGTAAATGTTTATTGCAAACTCTAGGGAGACTCCTAAAAAAAGTTTTTTAAAAAGTACAATTGATATGTTCAGAAGGACAGAACATGGAAACATTATTAAAACCACAGAAGGCAGCTGGGCACTTTGGGAGGCTGAGGTGGGTGGATCACTTCAGGTCAGGAGTTTGAGACCAGCCTGGGCAACATGGTGAAACCCTGTCTCTACTAAAAATACAATAATTAGCCAGGACTGGTGGCACGTGCCTGTAGTCGCAGCTACTCGCGAGGCTGAGGCAGGAGGATCACTTGAACCTGGGATGTGGAGGTTGCAGTGAGCTGAGATCTCACCACTGCACTCCAGCCTGGATGACAGACAGAGACTCTGTCTCAAAGAAAAAGAAAAAAAAAACCACCACAGAAAGCAGAAAAAGAATAGGAGACAAAAATAGAAAGAAAGATTAAGGGTAACAAGTAGAAAACATATTAATCCACCTCTGTCAATGATCACTTTAAATGTCAACTGTCTAAATACACCAATAAAAGAGACTCTTGGGGTGGATCAAAACCAACTTGTGTGATTTGTTGCTGTGCTACAAGAAGGCACCGCATTTCAGGACTCGCATGCACAAAGCCAGCCAACTTCAACACATTCATAGTCAACTAAGGGAAATGCAAGCACCGATTAATTCTCAGCCACTGTTCATCTCTCGGTGTTGACACGTCTCTAAACTACAACCAAAAAAAGCAAGCCTTATCTTTTTGAATTAAAGAAAGATCTTTGTAATAAATTCAACAGATAAAAATTTCATTATAAAAATGATACTCAAGGAGCTCATAATGAAATAATATGGCCCAATAGAACACTAAAAAGCTCATAAAAATGAATCTGAGTGAAAATCACAAAGACAAAGCCCGCGCCAGCAAGAATTTTAAAGATAGCTAAGCTCCTGAATATTTTATAGGCAGGCCTCTGCTCCTGCTCAGTGCCAAGGCACCTCCCTTGGTAATGGGGACGGTGACTCAGAGCACAAGCTCTTTGAAAGGCTTAGAAGACGCATAGCCATAAACATTTTGTTTCCATATGAAAAAGGTTAGAACAAGTACTCCATATTGTTTATACTTTCAGAGGGAGGGAGGAAGAGCAAGAGAGAGACAGAGCCCATGTTTAACCCAATTCCTTAAAAACCAAGTGAACAACAGTTCTCAAAGAAATTAATCCTTCCCAGCCTGATGCAAGCTGATTCATTCATCTCCCCTCAGAAACTATGCTCCTTCTGTGGGTCTAGTTTCCAGCCATGATATTATACCTTATAGTGGGTAGTGGGCAGGGAAGCACAGAGGGAGAATCATTATTTTACCAAGTTTCTTGCAAAGCTAATTTTGCCCTGGGACCATGCTTCCCATCAACACTGTGTTCTCTTGGCCCTGGCACCCCAGCAAGTGTGTTCTCCATGGTGTCCTTGGCACATCCTCCACACAGTTTCCAACATTTCCCAGATTCCCTTGCAGGAGGTAGGGGCCCTATGATTAGACCTGACCTGTGTCACTTCTGAGCGGAAGCTCTTAAAAGCTCACATGACTCTTCTCTCTTCCCACCTGCAGTACCTTTAAAGCCATGCATTGAGATGGTGGGATGACAAGACAGGGTGGGGCTGGATCCCTGAATCACCCACTGGAGTGAGCCTGCGCTAGAGCATGTGTGAACTAGAATGAACTGATACGGTTAGGCTTTGTGTCCCCACCCAAATCTCATCTTGAATTGTAATCCCCTTGATCCCCACATGTCAAGGGAGAGACATGGTAGAAGGTGACTGGATCATAGGGGCAGTTCCCCCCATGCTGTTCTCGTGATAGTAAGTGAGTTCTCACAAGATCTGACGGTTTTATAGTGTTTGACAGTTCCTCCTTCACACACCAAAGCCGCCATGTAAAACACGCCCCTTCCCCTTCCACCATGATTGTAAGTTTCCTGAGGCCTCCCCAGCCATGCAGAACCCTGAGTCAATTAAACCTCTTTTCTTTATAAATTACTCAGAGTCAGTATCTTTATAGCAGCGTGAGAATGGATTAATATACGGACCTTTTGGGGTTTCTTTGCTACTGTAGCTCGGCCTCATCAAATATGACTGTACTCTCTTCCTGAAATGCCCCTCCCTCTCTTTTCCACCTGTTCATCTTTAAAATTCAACTTGGGCATCACCTTCTCTGGGATACTTTTGCTGACACCACTTCCCACCCCTAGGCTGGGTCAGGGGCTTCCTTTGCATATGCATAGTCCCCCAAGCTTCCCTTTCTCACAGCTCTGATCACACTATGCTGGCACTGCCCATCTCCCACACCAGACTGGGTGCCTGTGACAGCCAGGCCTGTTGCCTCAACCTCCCATGAGCCTGGCTCGGTGCCTGCCAGAATCAAAGCAGCTCTTGAGTGCCTATGAAATGGACTCAACCTGTCCACACAATGGTGCTGCAGAGCCCTCTTTCACATACACAAATACTGCACCACAGGCCTGGGGAGGCAGAGATGAGCCACACCCTCCCTCCCCCACCAGCGCCTCCAGTCCAGCACGAGAGGGTGGCGCATCTATAAAGACAGCCCAGAACAACACACAGTGGAGATTCAGATAAACCACTGTGGATGCCCAGAAGCAAGAGAGGTATCTTCTAGCTTGGACTCCACACACAAGACAGTGTCTGGGCTGCCCGGCAGACCCTGGGCAAATGGAGACGGCAGGCACAGGGCTCGTGTGTTTCCATTCTGGTGTGGCTAGGGCAGAGCTGCTCAGTCTCCTTGGAGGCCACTCCTCCCCATCCTCTCCCATTCTCAAGCCACAGTATATGGGCTGACCCATGTCCCTCCAGAATTCTTATGTTGAATCCCCAACCCCCAGCACCTCAGGACGTGAATTCATGTTTGGAAACAGAGTCTTTAGAGAGGTAAATTAGGTAAAATGGGGTCGTTAGGGTAGGCCCTAATCCGAGATGACGGATGTCCTAACAACACAGGAAGAAGAGGACACAGACACACAGAGGGAAGACCATGCGAGGAAGCAGGGAAAAGACGGCCATCTGCAAGCCAAGGAGAGAGGCCACAGAAGAAACCAACCCTGGTGGCAGGTTGATCTTGGACTCCCAGTCTCCAGAATTGGGAGCAAATGTCTGTTGTGTGAGCCGCCTGGTCTGTGGACCCCATCATGGCGGCCCTTGCAGACTGACACATGAGATGCTCCTTGAGCTGCCCGATCCCACTCTAGGGATGGGCACTCCCCAGGCCCAGCCTGGCCCAGCCTTGATTAAAAAATAAAAAGCCTGATGTACACAGCATTTTGCAGACTAAAATAATCTAGTCCCCTGCAAATCACTGCATCAACCACCCCACCCTTGCTGAGAAGTTGCTTCTTTCCCCATGTTACCTATGAGAAACCAGAGGCTCTGAGAGCCACAGCCAGCCTGGACTTGAACCCAAGCCTTCTAAAGCCCATCCCACTGGTTCTTCCCCCAAACCACACTGCTCAGCAGAACGGCTGGCTCACAAGGAACTTCTTACTAACATTTTCAGATTGTCACCTAACATCTTGGCAAACGCTGGTGTCACAGGACTCAAGAAATGGTGGGAGGGGGGAAATAAGTAGTGAATGAAGTGTCCTTTCAACACGTACTGAGGCTGGGCACAGTGGCTCACACCTGTAACCCCAGCACTATGAGAGGCCAAGGTGGGTGGATTACTTGAGGTCAGGAGTTCAAGATCAGCCTGGCGAACCACGTGAAATCCCATCTCTACTAAAGATACAAAAATTAGCTGGGCATGGTGATGGATTCCTGTATTCCCAGCTACTCAGGAGGCTGAGGCGGGAGAATCGCTTGAACCTGGGAGACGGAGGTTGCAGTGAGCTGAGATCATGCCACTACACTCCAGCCTGGGCAACAAAGCAAGACTCAAAGTAAATAAATACATAAATAACATGTACCGACGTGTTTGACGTCTAAATGCAGGCATCTGTGACTCCATATTTCAGTCTGCTTGAATCCAAAAAAAACATGGGAATATTTAAGGACTTCTGACAAATCGGCACCCTAGTGATAACATCTCCACTGGAAGCAGGAATGAGGGAAGCAAAGCCACGACATTGAGGGACCTTGAAGGCACTTGGTGTCAGCACAGAGTGATCTATTTAACCCCTCAAGGTCCCAAGAGGGAGGACCCACTTCCCTTATTTTGTATCTGAGACAGTTCGGGCACCGAGCAGCTAAGTCCCTGTCCACGGTCACACAGCCAAGGGTGGCTCGTGTCCCCCGCCCCTTGCTCAGCTATCCTTTTCTTGGCTGCTTTTCTGACTTTTTATGGTAATTAGCACCAGCCAGGAGCCACACTAAAGAATATGGAATTCCAAGAAATGGACTGCCCAGGAAAAATAAATAAATATTAAGGCCCTCGTCCCTGTCCAGTTCAGCCAGCCGACCACAACTCATGTGGTAGGGGTCCTGACTACAAGAAAAGCCCTCAAGAACCACTGGCAGAAAGTGAAACGCTGGTTACCAGCAGTGGCACTACCTGTCACATACCAGGCATTTAGACAGAGTTGCGTTGAAGTTTGGCAAGCCCATGGGATTCCACTGACCATACCATTGTATAGATGAGGAAACTGAGGATCAGGGAGGTGACATGGGGAGCCAGGATTCCACCTGGCCTGCTCCCACTAGTCCTCCTCTGTACCAGGAACCAAACTCCCACATGGTGTCCCCTCTGATGTCCTCCCAGGAGGGAATAATTACTCTTCCTCCTCCTCCTTACCCTGCCCACCGTTTTCATGGTAAAATGCTGCCTGTTTCCCTGCCTTGCAGAACCTCCCCCACAGTGCCTTGGAATCGAGTCATGCACAGCTCTGCCTGCTCCACCTGACAGGACACGTGCTGTGCCAGGTCCTGGCTTCCCTGTGCCGCCTTCCCCGTGGGCTCATCCCAGCCGGCCAAGCCACAGCAGCCACAGTGGCTGCAAGATGGCACGCGCTGGCATTTTCCTAACAGGCGAATCAGGTTTAGACGGCACTGTTCCTGTGCTTTTGCTGAGATTCAGGAAATTCACAAGGCTCTGGCCCATGGAACCTTAATTACGTCACACCTGATACAGTTCCTAAAAAGTCGTCTCACACCCTGGGCGACAGCAGACGTGCTGAATAGGAACCCCCTTCAAGTCCCTTGCTTTGGGAAGTCAGGAGCTGTGATTTGCTTAAACATTTCAGATGGCCTCACTCGAGAGAGGCTCTTTCTCAGCTGATCCACACTTTCTTGGCACCTGGAAGAAATGACCCCAAGAGGGTCATTGCTATCCTGAACGGCAGGGGCTAAAGAGCTACAAATCACATCTCCCAGACTCCCTTGGAGCTAGGATTCTGTAGTTGCTTAGGTTCCATCACTCATTCAGTTGATCAATCCTTCAATCACACAGGCCTGACCTGAACACAAATGAGAGCCAGGGGTAATGGCACAAGGTGTCCACATGCTGGTGTGGGCCTGGTAGACAGGCTGTGCTCTCATGCCAGGGGTCCAGCCATGGCCTTCTCCTGCCTGGCTTGCAGCTGGGGCTGCAACCAGCCCTGGGACAGTGGCTCCCAAAACCCCAGCTCCCAGAGGTGGCAGAGGGGACAGCTCCTGAGAGGCCAGCTCTGGGGTGACACTCTGGGGATCAAGCCTAAGCTCAGACAAGACTCTGATCCCCAGCCTTCCACCACTGGCACCTACTTCCCTGTGCTCCATCCCTCTACGTAAAGTAGCTGGACAGAGTGGCTTCTGTTATCTGCACCTGAACACAGATGAAAGCTGGGGTACCCTAGAACCCAAGTTAATTTAATTTAATTTTTTATTTTTATTTTTAATTTTTTTTTTTTTTTGAGACAAAGTCTCGCTCTGTCACCCAGGCTGCAGTGCAATGGTGCGATCTCCGCTCACTGCAACTTCTGCCTCCTGGGTTCAAACAATTCTCCTGCCTCAGCCTCCCGAGTAGCTGGGATTACACCACACTCGGCTCATGTTTGCATTTTTAGTAGAGACAGGGTTTTGCCATGTTGGCCAGGCTGATCTCAAACTCCTGACCTCAGGTGATCCACCCACCTTGGCCTCTCACAGCGTTGGGATTACAGGCGTAAGCCACCACGCCCGGCCTCATCTACCACTTGGATGCTGCTGGCTGCTTCTCATTCTACATGATATGATTAGGATGGTAGTGACTGATTGAGGGGTGGGCCCCCACCTCACATATGGCTCCCTCACTGTGAATGCTGGGCAGGGGGCCATGCTGGCTGCTGAGGTTAGGGGTCCCAGATGCCTGGTACACAGGTCTGGCTCTGCCGTCACCCAGCTCTGGGGTCTTGGGGAAGTGCTTTTCCCTCTTTGGACCTCAGCTTCTGATTTTGTGAAGGGAGGGAGCCCACCATTCTCCAGTGTCTATCACATACCAGGCACTGCACTGAGGACACGTGAGCTCTGACCAGGGCCTGTGGCTGATCTGAGGTCAGGGATTTTCTTTGTTGCAACTGCCTACTGAATCACATCCTTCTATTTGCCCAAAGGATGACACCAGATGAGGGAAGTAGTATTCTACCAAGTTGTCGGGGGACATTTTGCAACCCCTTTTCCAGGTAAAAGCATTATTTTCATTGTGGAAAATGTCTTGGAGAAGACAGATCAAAAGGAAATAAAAAGTCATTTATTTCTCTACCCCTCCAGGAGCAGGGGGGACAGAGGCCCTCACACTTCCTACCACCGTCACCTAGCGGGCAGACTTCCCTCTGACCCTGCAGAAAGACCTGAGCCACACCAGTGGAAGGAGCCTTAAGCTGGCCAAGGTGACCATGAATCAGCTACTCAGGAGGCTGAGGCAGGAGAATTGCTTGAACCTGGGAGGCAGAAGTTGCTGTGAGCCGAGATTGTGCCACTGCACTCCAGCCTGGGCAACAGAGTAAAACACTGTCTCAAAAAAAAAAAAAAAAACAAAGTGGTAGATGAAACCCTTCCTGAGTTGCTGCTTTACAAAACAAATATTGACTACAGTCCTTAGGATCCCCGTGAAATTAGGGCAACAGCACCTGTGTCCCAGGACCTGGCCTATGAATGCCTCTTCTCCTCCACTCCCGAGTCCACGCAATTCTCCATGTTAACTTGCTGGTAGCTGGCCCAGCCCTCGTCCACAGAAGCCAGGTGGAGAAACACAAGAGCTATTTCTGCACCAAATGGAAAATCGCCCCAGGACACTGATGCCCAGGACACTGACGCCCAGGACACTGATGGCGAGGGTGTGGACCATCGACCTCTGCGGCAACCTCCCTGGCCACCGAGCATCCCAGTGGGAGCGGGTATTGATGGAGAAACCACTCATTTCTGCCGTCAGGCTCTGACATGGAGAGGAGCTGATGCTTCCTAAGGGTGTTAACCATCTTTCTCTCATTTTAAAAATCAAGTTTACTCCAAGGAAGAAACCTGGGAGAACACAGAAGAGGAAAAGGAGAAAAAGGAACATCTTTTCCATCCCCCACCTCCACCCACTGTCAACATTCTACTGACTTCCTTCTGGGCTATCTTTCGAGGTACAGTTTTTACTTAGCTCTCACGCCCATGTCTAGCAATCATTTTCTAGCTTGTCTTTTCCTCTTCACATCATTAGAATTTTCCAAGACACTCTGAGGAGTGGTGGAGGCCTTCCTATCTCATTCCTTCTTGATTTAGGGACATTTTGGTTATTTCCAAGGATTTCGTACAGATTTAGAATTTTTCCCCATGGATAAATTCCCTTTCCAATTCACTGACCAAACACTACAAAGTTTCAAAGAGGCTTGTCCCCATGTATGCCCACGTGGGCAAAGGGAAAGGGAACCCCTGGGAGCTCTGTTTTCACAAGAGCTGTTTCTCACGTTCTGTCCTTCCTGAGTCCAGTGCTTTTTAAATAACTGTGTTTTGCACCTGCAGCCAAAGTAGTGCATGAATTTGTCACATGATAGAAGTCCTGTATACACTCAGCAATATGAAAAAGCTGAGGGATGTTGCTTTTATTTCATATT
This sequence comes from Plecturocebus donacophilus, assembly GCA_004027715.1. Taxonomy (NCBI): domain Eukaryota; kingdom Metazoa; phylum Chordata; class Mammalia; order Primates; family Pitheciidae; genus Plecturocebus; species Plecturocebus donacophilus. Next base: position 5,197 of record PVKP010004253.1, on the reverse strand, counting down.
ATTGGTGCTTTTTAAAGCTACTATATCACAATAATTGAAATTCCAGCCCTAAATCCTTAAAATATAGCCGGAGTCTCTGCTCTCGGACCTAAGAGGCAGCTGGCATTGGGGTCAAGCCGCCTTGACCTCTGGACAGGCACAGCTCTGCTTCCTGCCACTGCCCTGAGGTTTCCAGGAGACGGCAATGGATGGGATGCTCTGGACACAGGCAGAGATCAGTTCACAGAGGGGGAGCAAGTTATGTGACTGATCCACCGAAGGGGACAGGATTTCCAACAACTTCATTTTTTACAGATGAGGAAACAAAGGATGTAAAGGTTTAAGAGACATGGCCAACAATGACAGAGCCCAGCATGGAGTTCTAGGGCCCCTTACTCCAGCACTTGTGTGTGTTTGTGTGTGTGTGTGTGTGTGTGTGTGTGTGTGTGTGTGGTCTCTCATCTCTGACTACACTATCAATATAAAACAGAAAACTGCCTCGATGCCTTCTGGGGGCAGCCTGGTGGACTCTGGAAGGCTGAGAGTCAACACACACTCTGGCTCTGCCTTACTATGTGACTTTGAGCAAGTTTCTCAGCCTCTCTGAGCCTCTGCCACCCACCCGTTAAGTGGAAAGCAGCACAGCTCTCCTCTGTAAGAGCTAAGTTAACCCAAGCAGAGCACCTTGCACAGCACCCAGCACATGGTAGAATTTGCAGAAAGCGTTATCTTAAATTTTTGTTTTTATTTTCCTTTGGATACATTCTGAAAGCCTTATGAACAGACTTGGGGCTTCCTGACTTCCTGTCTGAATCTCAGCCAGTTCTGGGATCTGGATGTGGGAAGCCTCCTTTGCCATCAGCAAGGCCTCGAAACTCGGCTGCCACCAACTCCTCTCTGGGGCCATGTCTGACCCCAGGCTGGTAAGAGTCACTGGGTCCCCTCTGGAGCCATTACATGCCACCTCACACTCCACAATGGCACAAGAAGCAAGCCTGCTAGATCTGGCCCGTGTCCTACTTGGCCTTTTGTAGCTATGCCTCCAGCCCCTGGATAAGTTTTTTTAATTTTTCAGTTAGTTTGGGTATCTCCCCTAGAACAGCAGTTCTCTGAGTGAGATCCTTAGACCAGCAGCATCTGCAACAGCTGGGAGCTTGGTAGGAATCAAAATGTTTTGGCTCCAACAGTAATCTACTGAATAGAACCTGGGAGTGGACTCAGCAGTGTGGGTTTTAACAAGTCCTCTGAGTGATTCTAATGCATGCTGCTCTAGAACAAACAGTTCTTTATTTAAGCAGAAAATAAAAAGAACAGTCTCTGGTCATCAGGTAATAACAGAAGGCTTGAGGGACCTAGGCCAGGCAAGCCCCGTCTCTTCCATGTATTGGCTGATGGCTCTGGGTGAGTGCCTTCCCTCCTTCTCAGTCTCCCAGGCTGGAGCAGGGACCACAGCGTCTGTCTCACAGGCATGCCATGGAGTCTAAATAGAGAGGCCCACCCAGGCCCAGCTCAGAGCCTGGCAGGGGGAGGAGGCTCAGGAAGGAGGAGCTGCATCAGGACACAGAGGTCTGCTTTGGACAAAACATAGGCCCTTCTGGCCTCCACATCCTGTATATTTTTAAAAGTGCAAATCCAATGCAAATCGATTCTTTAAAAGCCCTGGCCTTGTCAGCTGTTCCCTTCCCATTCAGGTAAAACTGCAATGTCATAACAAAAAGTTGAACACAGTACTACACTAAACATACTTAACACCTAGATTCAAAGAAAAGCAGGCCTAGATGGCTGCAGATGGTCCACCAAATGTTTAAAGAAGAATGAATAGCCAACTCTTTCGAAAAGTAGAAATGCAAAGAATACTTCTCAATTCATTCTGTGAAGCCAGTATTACCCTGATACCGAAACCAGACAAAGATATCACAAGAATACTACAGAATAATATTCCTTACAAATATAGATGCAAAAATTCACAACACAATACTAGAAAATCAAATCCTGCAATATGTAAAAGAACCATGAGCAAGTGAGATTTATCCCACGAATGCAAAATTGGTTTAATATGCCAAAATCATTCCATGTATTATGCCATTTGATGGAATAGAGGATAAAAATGGCATGACCAGTAAACAGGTATAAAAAAGACGTGTTACAAAGTCCACCAGCCTTTCATGATAAAAACACTCAATCAGCTAGGAATGAACAGAAGGGACTTTTACAACTCAGTAAAGAGCATCTACCAAAACCCCACAGCTAACATCATACTCAACGGTGAAAGAGTAACACTTTCCCCTAGGATCAGGAACAAGACAAGGATATCTCTTCTTGCCAATTCTATTCAACACTGGACTTGAGGTTTTAGTCAGGGCAACTAGGCAATAAAAAGAAATAAAAGTCACCCAGAACAGAAAAGAATAAGTAAAATTATCTATTTCCAGATGACATGATCTTGTATACAGAAAACCCTAAGGAATCTACTAAATAAAACTATTAGAACTAATAAACAAGTTCAGCAAGGTGGCAGGATACAAGCTCAGTATACGAAAATTAATTGTATTCCTATACACTAGCAATGAACAGCGTGAACATGAAATAAGAAAACAACCAGATATAGTCCAGCGGCTGCAGGTACTTATTGGCATCACCGCTGGATCAGCATGACCATTAGTGACAATCACAGAAACAGCCACTAAGCACAGGTACCTGTCCACACAAGGCACTGAGCCAGGCCCTGTCCATGCAGCATCTCCTTCAACATTCACAACAAACGGAGCTCTCCCGATCTGACAGATGCAGAACCTCTGGGACAGACAGGTGAAGCAACCTGCCCACATCACACAGCAGATGAGTGGAGGCACCAAAATTTGAACCCAGACAGTTTGACTCCAATATTCACGTCTCGTCCCTGCACTGAGCTCATGCAGCCTTCATAGTCCCTGTAGTTCTTGGCCTGAGGTGCTCTTAAAAATGTCCATGCCTAAAACAAATTTACCAAGTGGTCCCGGAATTCCACTTCTGCATATATATTCAAAAGAATGAAGAGCAGGGGCTTGAAGACATATTTGTGCACCATGTTCACTGCAGCATTACTTACTATAGCCGAGAAGTGGAAACAATCTGTACTCGTGTGCAAGGCTGCCACAACAAACCACTACACACTAGGTGGCTTCAACCTCAGGAATTTTTCCTCACATTTCTGGAGGCTGGGAATCTAAGATCATGATTGGCAGGGTTGGTTTTGGGATAAGACCCTCCTTGGCTTGTAGATCCCATCTTCTTCCTGTGTCTTCACATGGTCGTCTCTCTGTATATGTCTGTGTCCTAATCTCTCCTCATAATGACACCATATTAAATTAGGGGCCATCCTAATGGCCTCAATTTAATTCAACCACCGATTTACGGGTCGTATCTCCAAATACTGTCACATTCTGAGGTACTGAGAACTAAGGCTTCACCATATGAATTTTGGGGGGACACATTTTAGCCTATAACACAATGCAAGTGTCTATCAACAAATGAATAGACAAATGAACTGTGATCTATACCTTCAATGGAATATTCAGCTTTACAAAGGAAGGGACTCCTGACACATGCTGTAAGATGCATGAGCCTTGAGGACATTAAGCTGAGTTAAATAAGCCAGTCACAAAAATACCAGAGGAATTAAACTCAGAGACAGAAAGTCGAATGGTCACTGCCAGAGGCTGGGGGAGGGAGAATGAGGAACTGTTGTTTAATCGTATAATTTCAGTTTTGCTTGATGAAAAAGTTCTTTATTTTGAGACAGGGTCTCACTCTGTTGCAGGGGCACAATCATGGCTCACTGCAGCCTTGACCTCTCAGGCTCAAGCAATCCTCCCACCTCAGCCTCCCAAGTAGTTGGGACTACAGGCATGTGCCAACACTCCCGGCTAACTTTTTTATTTTTCGTAGAGACAGGGTTTCATCACGTTGCCCAGGCTGATCTCGAACGTCTGGGCTCAAGTGATCCTCCCACCTCTGCCTCCCAAAGTGTGGGGACTACAAGCGTGAGCCCCTGTGCCCAGCTGAAAAAGTCCTGATAATAGACTGTGGGGATGGCTGCACGATAATGTGAATGTACTTAACACAACTGAACTGTACACTGAAAAGTGGCTCCGATGGTCAGTGTTATGCTACATGCGGAGGATCTGAGGTAAGTGGTCTAGCCTGCGTGGTCTGTTCTGCGGTGGGGCACAGATGTTGGTATTTTTCCAAAGCAGCCAAGGTGATTCCAGTGGTGGAACAGGATTTGAACTTGGGTCTGAACTCCAAAGACCTCACTCTCCCTGTAGTACACTTGAGGTGACATGAAGAGATGGCATGAGAAACTTCTTTACCTTATTAAAGGATGAGAATTTTTAAAAGACCAGCTATTGAAACAGAATCACTTATGAGCCTAACTCAGCTTTTTCTGAGACAGAGTTTTGCTCTTGTTGCCCAGGCTGGAGTGCAATGGCACAATCTCGGCCCACTGCAACCTCTGCATCTCAGGTACAAGCAATTCTCCTGCCTTAGCCTCCTGAGTAACTGTGATTACAGGTGGCTGCCACCATGCCTGGCTAATTTTTTGTATTTTTAGTAGAGACCATATTAGTTCACCATGTTGGCCAGGCTAGTCTTGAACTCTTAACTTCAGGTAATACACTTACCTCAGCCTCCAAAAGTGCTGGATTTACAGGTGTGAGCCACCACGCCCAGCCCTAACTCCAGTTTTCTTTTCTTAAGGCACACATCAGTAAGTAACAAGGAAATAGTGACTGGATGTCCAAACAGAATATATCTGTGCCAGTCATGGAAATATGAAGAATGTCTGCACAATGCCCTGGTGAATTAAAAGCTGAGGCCAGGCTGGGCTCTGACTGACAGCCTCATCTGTCTCCCCGGCTCTGCTGGCCCAACTGTCTTCCATGTGTTCCTCGAGAACCTCCCGTGTCACTCCTGTAACTAAACAGCTCCAAATGGTCCCCTGGCTCAGGGTCCAGCTCAAGCCCACTGGCCAGGCAAACAAAGTGCTAACCATCTGCATCCACAGCTTCTGAACATTCACTCTCCCCGCCAGGTCCACACCAACTTTCAGGCCACCTAGGTATGGGTGAAAGGACCTTGTCTTAGTCATCTTTGTGCTCCTACAACCAACCACAGTGTCTGGTACTAAGCAGGTGCTCATAGAATAGTGAGTGCAGAAATGAAAATCAGGCCTGAT